>JAKGHH010000007.1:63527817-63670571 GCA_022828595.1 Nelumbo lutea | reverse complement strand
ATTCGCAAGCATTAGATCAAATCGGCCGACCTGAAAATTGAAGATCTGAATTCTTTCTCAAACAATTCAGATCTTACAAATCTCAGATCTGAGTTTGTGAGAGATAAAATCGGCCAATCTGATCTATAATTCACACTCTATTCAAGAAACAACAAGAAGATATCTGGTCTACTCGAATGATAAAGAAATTTGATTACACAATCTAAAATTTTACAGCATTGATTACAACAAGAAAGAATGAAAGATAAGAAAAGAAAATTAAATAGATAGAACCTGAATTTGAACTCAAGAAAATAAAAACTAAGTAGAAATAGAATAAAGGATCTCTTAATCAAATTTTCCCCAAGTTCGAACTCACCTTCTTTTCTTCTTCCTTGCTTGAATCTCTTCAACCCTTCTCCTTCTTGGGCCTAGTTCCTTCTTCTCTCTTCTTCTCTTCAAGGAATTCGAACCCCAAAGGAATGGAGAGGCTTGAACTTGGGCAAATGAACACTCTCCCCCTTCTAGAGGCCTCTTTATATAGGCTTTCAAGGAAGCTCTTGCCTCTTCTTGTTGGCTCTAGAATTGGGTGTATTACACCCCTCTTGAACCTTCTAGAGTGCTCCCTCATTCTCTTCAAGAAACTTCTAGGAGTTGCCACCCCTAGCTCCCTTTGGGCTGCTATTTGGGTTGCAACTTAGCTTGCTTTTGAGTACATGTTGGCTGCATTCTAGGCTATTCTTTGGGCTGAAAATGGGCCTCCCCTTTACTGGGCCGAAATTTCCTTCTTGCTAGGCTTTTTTCCTTGGGTTTTCCCAAAGAGTTAGCTTGCACTACTTGGGCCGAATGATACTCTCTTGCTCTCATGGCTAGGCTGGGTTGAATTTGATAAATTTTGGGCTTTCTTCTCTTGCTCTTTGCATTCTTTTCCTTGAGTTGGTTGCCCTTGAAATCTTTCTTGCAATCAAGTTAAAATAGGGCAAAATTTTATTAAACCGACATAAAACTCCATGCAAAGGCCCATAAATTATAGGTAAATTGTGTGTTCATCAAATACCCTTAAACTAGACACATATGAGACTCGTGTTAGTTTAGAATCTTCACAGCCGTTGGATAAATCTGGGGAGATTTATCCTACCAAGGCTGACTTTGGTGTATTGCCAAGTTGGTTGGGGTGGCTCGTCTTAGCTGCCAGGGTGAGACATGAGGTACATGCAGTGCGGGTTTTCTTGAAACCCTGAACCAGACCAAAATTCCAGTATTACCCTAGACCATGGAGATAGATGAGCAAAATTGGAATGTTACACCTGACCCCTAGACTCGATTATGATACTACACTAGGTGTCTGATTGGGTTGTCTTTGATGTGCCAATCAGTGAGATCCTTAGAGGGGGTCAAAACTTGGGTATGTAGGGATAGTCCGAGAATTCATCTGAGTGGGTGATCATAGCGACAGAATCAACCCCTTTGTCAGACAAAGTGAATGAAATGCACTCTCTCTGATGGAAACCTAAATTCCCGCAATGGATTTCAAATGTGTTTGAAATTTGGTTTTGCAAAATATATTTATATAAAGATATACTTATATATTATGGTTTTACAAATTGTTTGCAAAAGGTTTTAATTCCCAGGATCCATGTGAGCAAAGAGTGCAGCACTGTACCTTGCAGCCGAGAGAGAGGTCCTCTCTTGTCAGGTAGTGTTTGATCATTAAGGGCTGAGAGGTTAAGTGTAAGAACATTGGGGGTTATATCTGATGGGATAATCTTATATCTGCCCACAGTCCTTGGGCCTTCATAAGATAGTTGGACCCAAGGACCATTTAGTGTAAATGTTAGGCCCATTAAGAGCCCATAGTGATGGACTCAGGGGTTCATTGTATTTAGTAGTGAATTCAGCCAGTCCTTGTAACAGAGGCTAGGCTGAACCCATGTGGCTGATGTGTAGATCAATGATAGGGTACCACACCATAGAAAGAGAGACAAGCCCATTTCGAACTGGGTTAATTGGATTAATTAAATAGGGGCGGATCTGGGTTTGGATCAGTAGATAAGGATAAAAGGATAATTCTTATCCACTTAAAGAGTCCATATCCAAATAAAGATTTGGATCAGGAAACTCCTAATTTGATTAGAAATAAGTTGATCTTGAACTGCAGATAAGATAAGGGGTTATCCTTATCTCTATTTATAGCCTTAAAGAGTCAAGATCCAAATAAGTAACAAAAGACTGAACTTATGTTTGGATTAGGAGACTCCTAATCAGATTAGGAGGTTGTCTCTTTAAGGCTATAAATAGAGAGTAGGGCGGACCTGAAAAAGATACACAAACATTACAGAAGATAACTCAGTTAGACTGATCTTGCCTTTAGTTCTTTTTCTTCCTGCTCTTGCCGCCCTACCCCGTTCGATCTCCAATTCTTGGATCTGATCAAGATTTGATATTGATATTGTTTCTTGCTAGAAGAAACAATTTTGAAGCTGTGCTCACTACCCCATTCGATTCTTGCTGAAGAATCACAAGCTCTTGATGAAGAACTACCTGCTAGTCCTGCCTCATCCTAAGCTGTGTCATCTTTAGTGGAGGGAGGATTTGGTACACTCTTTGGGCTTGAACACTTACGTTGGGAGGAGCTTTTTGCGTGGATTCCGTATCAGGTATATCCTTCCCTAATCTTGGTTTCAAATTTGGTCCGGTTTGGTTACAAGAACGAACCTTGAAAATGCAGTTTTCTAAATTGGGAATAGGATTCCCGGATGGGGGTAAACAAATTTTTAAAATTCCGCCCAACCTTCCTGTAGGGTTCGGCCATCCATATGATGGATCTCCCATCCCTTCAGTGGTATCAAAGCCAGGTTCAAGTCTTAAACCAAATTAGATCAGATCTGAATTTATGCAAATGGGCCGAAAGCGTTCTACCCGATTTGCGCAGTTAGCGTTTGTTCAGGGTTCCCAGATTATGGGCGGATGATATAGAAAATAAATCTTTATTATTCTGTTATATTTATAGAATTGTTCTGTGAATGTTTCTTGAATATTTGGGCTGCACATGTGATGGAGATCGAATCTTTCTAGTGCCAAGATTGGCACACCTTGCTGTTTCTTTTTTATTCAATTTGGTATGTAAATAATTTTTTTATTTTTTATTTTTTAGACAAATTGTATAGGAATTCGATGTGATGTAATAATAGAAAAAGTCAGGTTTTTCTATTTTATTTCCATGAAAGAAGTTCTGTGATTTGCGATTTTGTAGATATCGATTTTGCAATCTACGATTAACTCTTCTTTGCAAGTTTGTATGATGTCCAAGAAAATCACAGTGCAGCCCTCTGCTTTTGTTCTCTTGTTAATTTGATTATCTTGAATTAATTCATTTTTTAGATCATTATTCTTGAATTGGACACCAAAACTTGGGCTGATTTGTACCAGATTTGGTCCAAAGTGGTTGGACAGAATTGTTGGTTCAATGGGGTTGGTTTTTCTGATCCAAATTTGATTTAGGCCAGAGGGTTGATGGCCCACTACAAGTTTTAATTCGGCCCACCTCTGTAAAAACCCAATTTTAATATGATAAAACTGAATCAGCCCTGATTTAGCTACATGGGCCGAACTGTTTTTTGCAGTACAACCCATGTACCTAGATAATGTTATATGATAACATTATGGGCTTTGTTGGGATGATACTGATTTAATCTAATTAATTAAGGGTTTTACAGATATTTTATTTGATTGGATCAATTTGTTTCATGCATGTGATGTATGGATTTATGACGTGCTACGTACATGGGCCATAAGTACTTGGTCCATGCTAATTCGATAGTGGCTCTTTCACACACTATGGCTGAATGCACATCATTGCCATGGTATCCATAAGAATATTGGATGATTTTCCCATTTGATGGGCCCCACATCAGCTTCCTCCCCAAGAGGAACCGTGTGGAACCCTAGTAGTTTAGGGCCCATTTAAATCTGGATTTGAGAAAGTCAGTGGGAGCCACTTTGGTTTGACCTAAATAAAACTAGGGCATAATATTTCGTTCCCTCCACTGAAATATAAGTGCATGTGATAGGGAGATTCATATCACTCTAAAGGCCTTCCATCATTAGCATGAAGATGGGCCCTTTAGTAATGAGGAGATGCACCATAAAATTGGGCTATCCATTTGCCTGTGGATCTATTGGACTGTTTCATAAGATGATAGGAGCATCATAGACCGATGTGGGAGGGGCCTATCCTAAAATGGAGGACTCTCTCACGGTACCTTATGGTCCACGATATGATGGGTCAGCACTTACTAGATAGAAAGGTTTACCTAAAATGGCAATGAATCTTGTCTGACAAAGGCCAAAGGGAAAGGTCATAAGATGAGTGGATATGATTCTTCACAGAAAGTGGTGGGGTTTTGCAACTGAAATAGTTGGCCCCATGCACCTATGTGATATCCCACATTTCCAAAGACATAGTTCGTAGTCTCCGTCACTGAGATAAGAAGGAAATCTCAGAGATGAACAAATGGAAGTGGAACATAGATTAAAAGCCATATCTATGTAGATAACATGAATCAAATTGGGTTGTGGACTAATATTTGCTTTGCCTTTTATCAGAAATGGCAAACGGACAATTCGCCAAATTGTTGGACGATAATAAGCTTAAGGGGCCAAATTATGCTTACTGGTATCATAACCTTATGCTGGTTCTGACATTTGAGAAATTGGACAAGGTTGATAAGAACCCTGCTTCAGATCGTCCGAGTGATAGGGCTTCTGAAACCTATAGGAGGGAATATCAAGAATGGGAAGAGAAAAACTCTCTTGCCCGGTACTACATCATTGCCTCCTTAGACAATCAAATACAGTGACAGTTCGATCAGAACGAAATGTCCAAGGATATCTTGGATAGTCTAAGAACCATGTATGAAGAGCAGAATTGTTCTACTCGCCGAAAGGTCCTAAAGCAATTTATGACCACTCAAATGTCCAAGAATCAGCTAGTTCATGACCATTGTCTTAAGATGATGGAATATATCAATGACTAGAGGCTCTTGGATCTAGGATAGATCATGTCACAAAAGTTGATGCCATCTTGAACTCTTTGCCTCCTTCCTTCAATCAGTTCATAATGAATTACAATATGAACAAGCTAAATGTTAGCCTTCAGGAAATCAACAATATGTTGCAGAGGGCCGAAGAATTGATAAAGAAAGATGAGCCAATTGCCATGCTTGTTGAAGGTGGCAAGTCGAACAAGAAGAAGAAGAAAACAAAGAAGAAACCTCATAAGAAAACTAGCAAGCCTAAAAAGTAGAGGAAGGACAAGGCATCAGATGCCTATCACTTCTGCAAGCAGACCGTCTACTGGAAGAGAAACTGTCCTCAGTACCTGGAGACCAAGAAACAAGGTAATTTTGAATCCTTTGTCATAGATACCAAAATGTTGGTCAATTCTACTTCTTGGTGTATTGACTCCGGGGCTTCTACTCATGCATGTAATAAACTGCAGGGGTTTAGGACAAGCAGATGACTGAGTGACAGAGAAGTGATTCTTTACTTGGGGACTTCTGCAAGTGTTACAACTACAGCCATAGGAACTATAGAATTGTATTTCAGATAAGGAATAATTACATTAAAAGTTCCTCACATACGGAGAACTTGAGAATGATCTCTATGTTCTCCATCATTCTCTGGAAACAAATATAATCCAAAGGACCATAGATCATATCACAAGGTTGGTAAAGGATGGCCCTTTGGATTTTCTAATTGTAGAAGATCTTCCGACCTGTGAACATTGCCTTCAGGGAAAGATGATGAAACAACCATTTAACGGTAAGCCTGAACGATCAAGAGGCACGCTTAACCTTACACATACTGATGTATGTGGTCCCATGAATGTTAAAAGACACTTGAGGAGATTGAGGGCATGATGGAAGTTACCTATGCCTTTGCCATAGGGAGAATCATGTATGCCATGTTGTGCAATCAGCCAGGCATTGCTCAGGCCATGAGTGTGGTAAGTAGATACCAATCTAATCCAGGACAAGAGCATTGGACCGCTGTGAAGGACAAAAGAGTTTTGTTTGGTATTCAATGGTAGTTCACTACAGATCCTTGGGTATACTGATGCCGATTTCCAGTCAGACCCAGATGATAGAAAGATTACATCTGGATACATCTTTTCGATGAGGTCCTGTGCAGTTAGCTAGAAAAACAGCAAACAAGGGTCCACAACAAATTCCACAACCAAGGTGGAATACATTACACAAGTGAAGCTGCCAAGGAAGCCATATGGAGAAGTTCATTCAAGAATTAGGAATATTCTCATCCAACACATCACCCATTCCACTGTTGTGTGACAATACTGGAGCCATTACTCAAGCTAAGGAGCCACGGGCCCACTCGAAGTTAAAGCACATCGAGAGGAAGTACCATGTACTACGAGAAATAGTTGGAAGAGGGGATGTCTAGATTCAGAAGGTAGCATCAGTGGAAAGTGGGACTCCGGCTTGTACCCGATTGGACCTAAGTGCAAGTGGGAGATGTTTGATAGTGTATGCCCTTAGCTCCAATCAGCATGATGTACATTATGACATTTATTGTAAATGAATAAAGTACATATATGGTTCATGTTATTGTGGTGTGTTTCTATGTAATACCCTTAAACTCTGGACACATATAAGACTCGTGTTAGTTTAGAATCTTCACAGCCATTGGATAGATCTGGGGAGATTTATCCTGCCAAGGTTGACACTGGTGTACTTCATAGCCGTTGGATAGAATCTTCATAGCCGTTGGGGTGGCTCGTCTCAGCTGCTAGGGTGAGACCTAAGTACATGTAGTGTGGATTTTTTTGAAACCCTGAACCAGACCAAAATTCCAGTATTGTCCTGAACCTTGGAGATAGATGGGAAAAATTGGAATGCTACACCTAACCCCTAGACTCGATTATGATACTACACATGGTGTTGGATTGGGCTGTCTTTGATGTGCCAATTAGGAAAATGCACTCTCTGATGGAAACCTAAACTACCGATAGTTGATTTCAAAGTGTTGAAATTTGGTTTTGCAAAATATATTTATATAGAGGTATAGATATATATTATGGTTTCAAAAATGTTTGCAAAAAGGTTTAAATTCCCGGTATCCATGTGAGCAGAAAGTGCAGCATTGTACCTTGCAGCTGAGGGAGAGGTCCTCTCTTATGAGGCAATGTTTGACCATTAAGGGTTGAGAGGTTACGTATAAGACCATTGAGGGTTATACCTAATGGGATAATCTTGCATCTGTCCATAGTCCTTGGGCCTTCATAAGATGGCAGGACCTGAGTACCATTTAGTATAAATGTTGGGCCCATTAAGAGCCCATAGTGATGGACTTAGTGGTTCAATGTATTCAACAATAAATTCAGCCAGGTCTTGTAACATAGTGATTGGGTTGATGTGTAGATCAATGTTAGGGTCCCACGCTATACAAAGAAAGCCAAGCTAGACAGCATTAATAGGAAGATAGCATGAAAGCATAATGGGCCTAAAATCCCATTTCAAATTGGGTTAATTGGATTAATTAAATAGGGGCGGATCTAGGTTTGGATCAATAGATAAGGATAAGAGGATAACTCTTGTCCACTTAAGGAGTCTAGATCCAAATAAAGATTTAGATCAGGAAACTCCTAATTTGATTAGGAATAAGCTGATCTTGAATTATTGATAAGATAAAGGGATTATCCTTATCACTTAATGATTCCAGATCCGAAAAAGATTTGGATCAGGAAACTCCTAATGAGATTAGGAGGTTGTCTTTTTAAGGCTATAAATAGAGAGCAGGGCGGATCTGAAAAAGAACCACAACACAGAGAAGAGACAAGTCAGTTAGACTTATCTTGCCTTTTAGTTCTTTTTTCTCTTGCTCTTGCCGCCCTACCCAGTTCGATCTCCAATTCTTGGATCTGATTTTGATATGATCTTGATATTGTTTCATTCCAGAAGAAACAATTTTGAAGCTGTGCTCACTACCCCATTCGATTCTTGCTGAAGAATCACAGGTTCTTGGTGAAGAACTACCTGCTAATCCTGCCTCATCCTAAGCCGTGTCATCTTCGGTGGAGGGAAGATTTGGCACACTCTTTGAGCATGAACACCTACATTGGGAGGAGCTTTCTACATTGATTCTGTATCAGGTATATCCCTCCCTAATCTTGGAGGAGCTTTAACTTGGTATTAGAGTTGTGGCCTACAACACTCCCATTGTTTATGAGATAATGAGCTCGAGCTCAACCTCTTCCTAGAATTCTTCCCTACCAATGAACATCAGTTCTATTTCTAATATTTCACATTATCTGACAATCAAACTCTATGGTGAAAATTTTCTTCTCTAGAAAGCTCAATTGCTTCTAGTACTTCGAGCCCACAAGTTGATGGGGCTTATTGATAGATCAGCCAAGCCTCCCTAAGAATTGATTCTAGATCCTGTTGATAGTAGTAAGAGAATTCTGAACTGAGAATTTTCTATCTGGGTACATTTAGATCATCTGGTCCTAAGCTAGCTTGTAGCTTCTTTAACTGAAGGAGTCCTAGCACAAGTTGTTGGACTCTCTACAACCACCGAAGTCTGGAGTTCTTTGGAGAGATCTTTTTCTTCTCACTCTTAATCCAGGGTACTTCAACTCAGATGTCAACTTCAAAACCTCAAGAAAGGGAACTTGTCCATCAGTGATAATGTTAAAAAAGCCAAAACAATTGTAGATAATCTTTCTACAATCTCAGAACCAATAGCAAAAGTAGATATGGTTTTATACATTCTATCTAGCTTGGGCAATGAATATGAATCCCTTATTACAACCATTACAAATCGAATTGATGCAGATCAACTCAATATTAGTGATGTCCTTGGGTTATTTCTAAGTCATAAAACCTGACATTTACAACACAATTTTTCTAGTGAAAATCCAAATGCAAATCTTGCAATGAATAATAATAAAAATTTGAAGAACAACTTTCAGTCCAATCAGAGTTCTTACAATCAAGGTAGGGGTAGCAACAATCGTGGCAGAGGCAGGGGGCGTGGTGGTTAGCCCTTAGGCCGTGGACAAGGTCATGGAAAAGGAAATAGTATTATTTGTTAGCTTTGTAACAAACTAGGCCATGAAGCACTGAAGTGTTACAAAAGATTTGATCTCTCGTATCAGGGAGAAAACACTACGCATCCGGTAGATCCTATATCTTTTCATAGTGACATCTCATACAACAGCTCTACATACGGAACTAGATTTTTATCCAATCTGGTATCCAGATAATGGCGCCACTCATCACATGACACCGGATGTTGATAACCTACAAGTCCGAACTGAATACCAAGGTTCTAATCAAGTCAAGATCAGTAATGGAACAGGTTTGACTATAAATAATACAGGGTCAGCAGCTCTAGTTTGCAAACATAATCAATTTACCTTGAAGAATATCTTTCATGTCCCTTCTCTTACTAAAAATTTGCTATTTGTAAGTAGATTTACGAAGGATAATAATATTGATTTTTGAATTTCATCTGGATTTCTATGTCTTGAAGGACCATACAAGGAGAGTTTTACTCTAAGGACCAAGTAGAGACGGACTCTATCAAATTCCTGGAGCAGTTCAGCACAAGATAGAGAACTCGACATCTCTTATAGGTGAGAAAACATCTATGGCAGAATGACATCAACGACTAGGTTCTACATCTCCGTGAGTTGTGAAAAATATTATTTCTATGTTTGGTTTACCTTATTCTAGATCTTTCAGTTGACCTTTTATGTGTGAAACTTTCCGAATGGGTAAAGCCCATCATTTAAGTCTACCATTTTCAACTACTACTTTTTTGTGTGAACCCCCTGAGCCCCATCATATGGGACCCTATGGACAACACTTACAACTAAGTTGGTCCTTTGGGGCCAAAGCCATCTTAATAAAAAAACCCAAGGACTGTGGCAGATGCAAGCATTAGTCCAATACACGGGATTATCCTAAATGGACCTAACACTTAACTTTCTCAGCCCATAAATGATCAAGCATTGCCTGACAAGAGAGGACCTCTCCCTCTGGCCGCAAGAAACAGTGCTGCACTCTCTACTCACATGGATCTCCAGAATTAAAAACCAATTTGCATACCATTTTGAAACCACACTACATAAGTATATATCCATATATATTAATTTTGCAAAACAAAATTTCCAACGTATTTGAAATCAAAAACTGCCGGCAGTTTGGTTTCCATTCAGAGAGCAGTGCATCCCCGATCATTACCTTTGTTCGAATAAAGGGGCTGATCACCGATCACTATTGATCACCCACTTTCAGGATGAATTGCTCAGATTGTCCCAACATACCAGGTTTTGACCCCGCTAAGGATCTCACTGATTGGCCAATCAAAGATAGCCCAAATCGACACCTAAGCTGCAATACCATAATCGGGTCTAGGGGTTAAGTGTAAACTTATCCAGTTTATGCCCATCAATCTCCAAGCGTCCAAGGGAATTACTTGGAAATCTGCGTCCGGTTCAAGGGTTCAAGTAATCCTACATTAATGTTGTGCCTTGGGTCTCACCCTTGGCAGCTGGAGAACAAGGCCACTCCAACATGTTGGGCCAGCCACACCTAGTTGTCAGCCTTGGGGGGGAGGATAAATCGTACCTGCAGACTTATCCAACGTCGTTCTGAACATTTTTAAAAGACCCAACACAAGTCTCCATTAAGCTGTCTAGTTTTACGGGTCTTCTACAACAGAAGTATAGCCACACAACATGAATCAAACATGTACTTTATTTATTTACAATAAAATATCAAAAAGTATGTGAGAACAGAGACGATTGAAGCTAAGGGCATACCAAAAAACTGATCCAACAGCTGGGCCCACTTGCACTGTTTAGGTCCAATCCGTTATTAAGTCGGAGTCCCATACTTTCCACGTGTTTCTCAAACACACTGTGGGGGTCTGTGGGGTGGTGAGGGGCTTAGTTAATGGAGGTCTGCACCACATTTACTTCAGTTGAACGGCTACCTTTCTGGATCAGTACATTGGTACATTGCGTACTTCCTCTCGATGTGCCTTTGACTTCAAGTTGGGCCCTAAGCTCTCTTTGCTTGGGCGATGGCTCCATTGCTTTTCACCACAAACAACGGATCCTATCGGGCCATTGTTGTCACACAAACAACTGGATGGGCGACTGGAACTCCGCAGTACATGTACATGACCTCCAGAATTTTGTAGTGAACTACCATCGGAATAGCAGACAAAACTCTTTTGCTCCTTCGATGGTAATTTGAGTATGTTCTTCACGTAGAGTCCAAATGCTCCTTACCCTGGCGGTTGGCCTGGAACCTGCTTACAACACTCACCGCCTGAGCAATGTCAGGGCGAGTGCACATGATGGCATACATGATGCTCCCTACGGCTGAGGCATAGGAAACGTCGTTCATGCCCTCAATCTCCTCAGAAGTCTTGGGGACATTCTTGTGGAGATAGTGACTCTGTGCCTGAAAGGAACGTTTCCTTTCTTGGAGTTCTCCATGCTGTACCTCTTGACAATTTTGTCAATGTAAGCAGCCTGAGATAATCCAATTATCCGCTTCGACCTATCTCTGTAGAGTCGAAGACCCAAGTATATAGGAAGCTTGACTCCAAAATCGTACATGAGAACTACTATGAAAGCCACACCTTGA
Organism: Nelumbo lutea; assembly: GCA_022828595.1. NCBI lineage: Eukaryota > Viridiplantae > Streptophyta > Magnoliopsida > Proteales > Nelumbonaceae > Nelumbo > Nelumbo lutea. The sequence continues at coordinate 63,658,908 of JAKGHH010000007.1, read as the reverse complement.
CCAAAATCAACATTCCTACATCATTCCCAATGAGTAGGATATCGTCCACATACAACACCAAGAAGGTGATCTTATCCTCACTCACTTCTTGTAAACACAGGGCTCATCCTGGATTCTACTCAAAGTCAAACGATTTGACGACATAGTCAAAACGGATGTTCTAATTCCTAGAAGCCTGCTTAAGTCCATAAATGGATCTATTAAGATTACATACCATGTTTCCCTAACCAGAGCAATGAAGCCTTGCGGTTGCTGCATGTAGAGATCTTCACTAAGATCTCCATTCAGGAACGTGGTTTTGACATCCATTTGCCAAATCTCATAGTCATGGTATACTGCTACAGCTAGCAGGATCCTAATGTATTTAAGCATGGCCACGGGCGAAAAGGTTTGCTCATAGTCAATGCCTTCTTTCTGAGTATACCCTTTCGCCACCAAACGAGCTTTGTAAGTCTCGATCATGCCATCGGGGGCCCTTTTTCCTCTTATAGATCCATTTGCAACCAATTGCTTTTACCCCGCACCGCAATCATTCTTTTAACGTGCACAAGACAACCCCAAATCTTCAACTGTCTGACACTTGGTTTCTTTCTGGTCCATAGTTCGTATGAAGTTTTGGAATCGATTTGGTTGGAACCCGATTCAGCACGTAAATTGCAATATCTACGCATATCCCCAAAAGGATGTGGGTCTTCCAAGTGTGTGAGAAGTGGTCGGACCATGTCTAGCAATGTCCTATTCCACATCTCTGAAAAATCATTAATATGGGGTGTTGCAAGAGGAGCCAACTATGAGATAATCCCATTAGCCTTCAAGTAGTCCCTAAATTCGTCAAAGAGATACTCACCACCTTGATCTGATCGAAGGGCCTTAATTTCTTTCCCTAACTGTTTCTCGACCTCTTGTCTGAACTCTTTGAACTTTTCAAAGGATTCAGATTTATATCTCATTAGGTACAAGTAACCATACCGTGAGAAATTATCGGTAAAGGTGATGAAATACACATGTTGGTTGCGGGTCCTAACACTCAGGGGACCACATACATCACAAGTGGGAAGGTTTTCTACGGTTAGAAAACCCAAAGGACCATCCTTTACCAATCTTGTGATTTGGTCAATACCGATGTGGCCAAGTCGGTAATCAACAGGCACGTGGGACTGACTATGTCATGAGTCATTTTCTTGGGAATTTGATCGACGTAGTTTCAGTTAAGTTAGTTTCTAGAGAAGTTATGTAGAACATAGAGACTGCTTCTCCAGTTCCCCGATGCAATGAATTTGTTGTTCCTTGATAGTAATCATATTACTAAAAGAGACAGTATATCCATCCACACAAGTTTAGAAATAGAAATCAAATTTTTTTCTTAGATTTTGTACATAAAGACAGTCTTTCAGTACAAGAATCCCTTCTCTAAAAATTAATTCTACGGTTCCTATCGTCGTAGCTGCAACACCTGCAAAAGTCCCCAGGTAAAGTGTAACCTCTCCTTCACTCAGCCTTCTACATACTTTGAACCCTTGCAGTGAGTTACACGCATGAGTTGAAGCCCCGGAGTCAACACACTATTAGACACAAAAGTCACTAATAAATGAGTTTCCATGACACAAGTTTTCGAAAGTACCTTTCTTAGAATCTAGGTAGGCAGGACAGTTCCACCTCCAGTGATCGGCCTGCTTACAGAAGTGACAGGCATCGGATGCCTTGTCTTTCTTTTGTTTCTTAGATTTGGTGGCCTTCTTCTGGGGCTTTCTCTTTGTCTTCCTCTTCTTGCTAGATTTGCAAGCTTCAACAAGCATGGCTATCGGCTCATCCTTCCTTATTAATTCCTCAGCTCTTTGCAACATATTGTTGAGCTCTTGGGCACTGACATTCAACTTGTTCATATTATAATTCATAATGAACGGGTTGAAGGACGGAAGCAAAGAGTTAAGAATAACATCGATCTGTGTGACCAGATCTAGCCCAGAAACCAAGGGCCTCCAGCTCGTTTATGTAGCCCATCATCCGAAGACAATGGTTATGCACTTGCTGCCCCTTAATGACGAAGACGACGAAATGTGGGAAATCACATAGGGTGCATGGAGCCAACTGTTTCAGCTACATAACCCACCACCTTTCTGTGATAGATCGCATCCACTCATCATATGAGTTTCCCTTTGGCCTCTGCCAGACAAGGTTCAGAGCCATTTTCAAGAAAACCTTTCTGTCCAGTGAGTGCTTACCCATCATATTCAGGTTACACCAAGGTACTGTGAGAGAGTTCCCATTTTTTGGTGAAGCCCCTCCCACATTGGTCTATGATGCCCCTATCATCTTATGAAACACTCTGACAGACCCAACAGCAAATGGATAGCCCAATTTTATGGTGTATTTCCTCATTATTGAAGGACCCATCATCGTGCTAATGATGGAACGCATTTAGAGAGTCCATCATATGGATCTCCCTATTACATATACTCATATTACCGAAGGGAACAAAATTATGCGCTAGTTCTAATTTAGGTCAAACCAAAGTGGTTCCCACTGACTTTCATAAAGTCAAATTTATGATGGGCCTAAATCGGCTAGGGTTTCCGCATGCATCCCTTTTCAGGGTTGGTGCGGCCCACCACGAAAAGAAGGGTCATCCAATGACCGTATAAGACACCATGGCAATGATGTTCATTTCAGCCATGGTGTGTGCAAGAGCCACTAACGAAACATCATGGGCCAAGTGCTTATTGAAAGAATGGTAGGATCCATCTAATGGATTGCCATAAAGGTTGCGGAATGGGTGGGCGAATTTCAAAAAATTTGTCTACCTTCTCCCAACTGGGAATCATATTCCCTAAATTTAGAATACAATATTCAAGGATCCTACTTGATCCATAATCAAACCAAATCTGTACCAAAATTAAATGGGAGGAATATACCTGATCCGGAGAAGCAGTATCTCCCAAAGTTGGTGTTCACGCCCAAAGAATGCACCAAGATTCGTTCCTACTGAAGATGACACAGCTGTGGATGGAACAGAACCAGCAGGGTGCGTCTACACACTGGATTCCTTCACAAGAATCCTCTGGAAGTACTAAACACTGAATCCTTTTCAGTCTTTCTTGCAAGACTGATGTCAAGAACAGATTTCTTGACTTTCTTTTCTGCAAAGATCTAATCTTGCAAAGGCAGATGGCGGCGGCAGGAGGAGAACTCCAAAAACAAAAAAAGGCTGAACTGCTTTTCTCTTTTTCTGGAGAGTATGAGATCTGATCTCAATTCGCAGGAACCTTTCTTGCAATTTTTCTTGGTTCAAAAATCTGTTGTGTTTCTCTCTCTATTGGGTAGTTTTTCTCCTCCTTTCTTCTTGATTAAGAAACCTCCTAAATCAGGAGTCATCCCAATCCAAATCAGTATTTGGATAGGGGATTATCTTAATCCTATCTGCAGATAGAGTTAGGTTACTCCTGATCTTATCAGGAGGTTACCAGATTCAAATCTAATTTGAATTTGGTCTCTAAGAGTGGATAAGGCTAAAGGCCCAATCCTTTTACTAACTTCAATCTCAAATTTTGCCCCATGGATGGGTGATCATATCAGCCCATTCGAAATGGCTTTTGGCCCATTAAGTGTTCAGTGTCTAATTACTTTCCAATCTGCTGCCTAGTTGGGCTTCTTTGTATGGCGTGGGACCCAAGCATTGATCTACACACCAGCCACATGGGTCGGCCTAGCCTTAATACAAGGCCCAGCGCAATTCACTAAAAAACTCAATGAACCCCTGAGTCCATCATATGGACCCTATGGGCCCAACACTTACATTAAGTGGTCCCCGGCCAAGCCATCTTATAAAAACCCAGGGACTGTGGGCAGGACTGCAAGATTAGCCATCAGGTATTATCCTAAATGTTCTTACACTTAACCTCTCAGCCCTTAATGATCAAGCACTGCCCGACAAGAGGAGGACCTCTCCCTCGGCTACAAGGAACAGTGCCGCACTCCCCTCTCACATGGATCCCGGGAATTAAACCATTTCCAAATATTTTGAAAACCGTACATATAAATATGTATGTTAATTTTGCAAAACAAAATTCCAACGATTGAAATCAACTGCCGGCAGTTTGGTTTCCATCAGAGAGATGTGCATTCCCGATCATTACCCTTTGTCCGACAAAGTGGCTGATTCTGGTCACTATGATCACCCACTCAGATGAATTCTCAATCTGCCCCAACATACCCAGGTTTTGATCCCCGTTAAGGATCTCACTAATTGGCATATCAAAGATAGCCTGATCCGACACCTAGTTAAGTGTCATAATCGAGTCTAGGGGTCAGGTGTAACTTTCCAGTTTTGCCCATCTATCTCCAAGGTCTAGGGCAGTACTGGAAATCTGGTCCGGTTCAAGGATTCGAATAATCCGATACTACAAGTGCCTTGGGTCTTACCCTGGTGGCCAAGAGAGGCCATCCCAACACTTGGTGGCACACCAGTATCAGCCTTGGCAGGATGAATCTCCCCAGACTTATCCAATGGCTTTGAACATTTAAAACTAACACGAGTCTCTATAAGTGTCTAGTTTTAGGGTCTTACACAGAATTATACCAAACAACAAGAATCAAACATGCACTTTATTTATTTCCACTAAATAACAAGTACATCAAAATTGATTGAAGCTAAGGGCATACAAAAACTGTCTAACAGCTCCCACTTGCACTTAGGTCCAATTCGGTACAAGCCGGAGTCCTATGCTTTCCATGTGTTTCTCAAACACCTTCTGTGTCAGTGGCTTAGTCAATGGGTCTTCCACATTGTCCGCTGATGCTACCATCTGAATTAGGACGTCCCCTCTACCAACGATCTCCCACAGTACATGATACTTCCTCTCAATGTGCTTTGACTTCGAGTGAGCCCGAGGCTCTTTAGCCTGGGCGATCGCTCCATTGTTGTCACACAACAACGGGATGGGTGATGTGCTAGACGGAATCACTCCCAATTCGTTTATGAAATTCTTCAGCCACACGGCTTCCTTGGCAACTTCACTTGCGGCAATGTACTCGGCCTCGGTTGTGAAATCTGCAGTGGACCCCTATTTGTTGCTTTTCCAGCAAACAACACATGATCCTATCGTGAAAACATACCCAGATGTAGACTTTCTATCATCTGGATCCGACTGGAAATCGGCATCGGTATACCCTAGAACTTGCAGTGAACTACCATCTAATACTAGAGAAAACTCTTTTGTCCTTCGAAGGTATTTGAGTATGTTCTTCACAGCAGTCCAATGCTCCTGCCCTGGGTTTGCCTAGAATCTGCTTACCACACTCACCGCCTGAGCAATGTCCGAGCGAGTGCACAGCATGGCATACATGACGCTCCTTACAGTGGAGGCATAGGGAACATCTATCATGCTCTCAATCTCCTCAGAAGTCTTGGGAGACATCTTCTTGGAGAGAGTGACTTTGTGCCTGAAAGGAACGTTTCCTTTCTTGGAGTTCTCCATGCTGTATCTTTTGACAATTTTGTTAATGTAAGCAGCCTGGGATAATCCAATTATCCACTTTGATCTATCTCTATAGAGTTGAAGACCCAGTTCTACCGAATTGCACAGGTTCAGATCAATCACCCTAAACAAGAAATACAATATCACCCAGTTCTACCGAATTGCACAGGTTCAGACCCAGTTCTAAATAGATTCACATTTAACAAAAATTAATTTCAGATCAATCACCCTCAACAAGAAATAGTTTCTTGAAACAAAACAACAAACTACACAATACCGGATAGAACAACTTCTACCGAATTGCACAGGTTCAGATCTGATCTTTTGGTTCAAGATTCGAACCTGTGGCTCTGATACTACTGAAAGGGATGGTAGGATCCATCGTACAGAAGCCAAAACTGTTGCGGAATGGGTGGGCGAATTTCAAAATTTCCTACCTTCCTTCCAACTGGGAATCGTATTCCCTGATTTTAGAATCATATTCAAGGATCCTACTTGAACCAAAACCAGACTAGATTTGAACCAAAAGAGAAAGAGAGTGATTATACCTGATCCAGAGATATGTTCTGCAAGGCCTATGAAAATGCCAAAAGACAGGAAATTTAAGCCATAAGGATCAAATGCCACTTACCCCTATACTGTAATGTGAAATATTTGATGTATGGGGTATAGATTTCATGGGCCCATTCCCTTCCTCTTTCGGTAATGTTTACATCCTACTAGTTGTAGACTATGTTTCGAAATGGATAGAAGCTAAAGCTACCCAGACTGATCATGCTAAGGTTGTTGTAGATTTTGTCAAGTCTCACATTTTCTCCAGGTTCAGAATGCCCAGGGCGATAATAAGTGGCCGAGGCACTCACTTCTGCAACCGAGTGGTGGAAGCTCTATTCAAGAAATACAATATCACCCATCGAATTTCCACTGCATACCACCCACAAACAAGTGGACAAGCCGAAGTGTCCAACAGGGAGATAAAATCCATACTTGAAAAAACAGTTGACCCTAGAAGGAAGAATTGGAGTCTGAGACTCAATGATGCACTATGGGCCTACCGAATAGCCTATAAAACTCCTATAGGTATGTCTCCCTACCGTTTGGTATTCTGCAAGACATGTCATCTCCCTGTGGAATTGGAACATAAAAAATACTGGGCGGTCAAACAATGCAACATGTGCATGGATGAGGCAGGAGAACAGAGGAAGTTGCAGCTACAAGAACTAGAAGAGATCCGCAATGACGCTTATGAGAGCTCTCGAATCTACAAGGAAAAGATAAAAGCCTTCTATGACAAGACGATCTCAATGAAAGATTTTGCAGTTGGCCAGACAGTTCTTCTTTTCCATTCTAGGCTTAAACTCTTTCCCAGTAAGTTGCGATCTTGGTGGGTTGGACCTTTCACTGTTACTAACATCTTACCTTATGAAGCAGTTGAGATTCAGAGTTTGACCACAGACAAAAGGTTCAAGGTAAATGGGCACCGTCTAAAACCCTACTATGAAGGATTTCAGGTATACAATGTGGAAGAAGTACCCCTCGAAAGTCTGACCTATGCAGAGTAAGGGCATGAAACTCTGTCTCCCCACCCACCTTCCACCGCATCAGGGAAGTTTGTTCCTTTTCTTTTTTTCTCTCTCCACTTGTTTTCCTTTTAGTTTCCACCTTTTATTAAGTCTTAAGTGTGGGGGGGGGGGAGTACATGCTTTAACCGTTTTAAATAGGGCAAATACTTCACCATTGCCACAATTGGTAGGATGGAACATAAAATGCACCTACCAACCAAGTCATTTGATAGTAGGACGAAGCATAAAATGCACTTACTATCTAGTAAATCAAATAGTAGGATGGAGCATAAAATGCACCTACTGACCAAGTAATCCAAAAGTGAGATGGAGCATAAAATGCACTCGCTTCTTTAGAAGAGAGAAAAAGAAAATAAAAGAGAGAGAAGATAAAAAGGTTTTCCCTGATTTACTACTTGGTTTGCAGTAGCAAAAATTGGATTGACTGATGAATGAGTCATGTATGACTCGGTTGTGTTGATTTAACGATTCACAATAATTAACCTAGAATATTTGTAGAGAAAGACGAAGGAGAGTTGAGTTTAAAAATTGGTAGGATAGCTAGTTTGTTTTTGTTCTATTTTTACTTGAATTTTGACTTGCCCGAGGACGGGCAAGGTTTAAGTGAGGGGGAATTTGATAAGAATAAAATTTGTCATATGTTTATCCCTCAATATTCAGTATTTTACACTTAATTGGTACCTAATTGGACTCATTACTCTTGTATTTCGATTCAGGGCAAGCAAGAAGGCGATTGGAAGAAAACAAGGCTAATCGGATGATTTTGCACAATTTCGGCACCGATCAGTGATGTGGGCCTAACTCTCAATTCCGGACTCCGATTTGGATATTTCAAGAAGCACTGGAAAGTTAAGAAAAAGGCCCACGATTTTTATGTTTTGGGTTTTGGCAGAATCGGTTCGTATCGAAGACGAATTCGGGCCCAAAGTCAGAGCAATTTCGCAGCAAGGCCCATTTCACAAGCTGAAGCCCATTTCGCAAAGAGTCTTGAAGCAAGTCCGAATTGTTAAAGAAGCCCAGTTCGAATTCAAGATCCAAGAGTCCCATTAGAATAGAAGTTGAATGTAATCTCAATAAAAGAGTTTTACCAGATTTAAATTCTCAAATTGTAATCCTATAAAGATAAGAGATAAGAGTTAGATAGGATAAGTTCAAATTAGACTAGGACTTTCCAGTTTACGGATAATCAACTTAAGGTAGTTGGAGAGCAGCCCTCTCACCAAATCTATATAAAGGGGGGGCGGCCAGCACCCAAGGCATCAATTCCTCCAAGAGCTTCAGTGTTTCAGAGAGGGAAATCAGCAACCAAGGAGGAAGAAGCAAGAGTTCGCCCCCCTTTCTCATCTAGAAGCGGCGTTTACATCATGAAGTGTCTGTAAGTTTTTATTTCTGATTTAAGGGTTAGGGAAAACTTGATTTTTTAAGCATTGTGAGATCTAATTGATTTTTATTTCAGTTCATTGTTTAAGGGTATTCATATGTTTTATGTGAACTAACTGTGAGGATTATTTTTGTTGATTAAGAAAGAAGGACCCCTTGCTCATTCAATGGAAATAATCCATGGCCGATTGAACCTCCAGTTTCGTATATGATTGGTGGGCTCGATCATGGTGGCAACTAACATAAATTGATTGCAAAAAAAGTTTTCGATCTATGTTAGGAAAATATTTGATCTGGTTTAAACGATCCGAGCTTGTGAGATCGCTGACCAGAATTGGGTCTCTCCCCTCTTAATGCTATTAATAGGTTAAATTCTAAGAGCTTGTTTAGGACTGCCTATTAATAAGGGAAGGAATCAAAAAGCTTGTTTTGGTTGTTGAATAATAAGAGTAGAGGCTGGCTGTTAGAGCTTGTTAATAGCTATAACCAATTTATTCATAAGCATATGAATCTACCTTTGCATCAAGGATCAATGCTAACGAATCAAAGCTGAACTTGTCCCTTCAACCGGAAGCCATCTCCCATCGAGTAAATCAATGGTGTCTGTTATTTTCTGCAATTTTCTTATATTTGTTAGCATTGCAACCCCCATTAATCCATCTACTTGAAAATAAATCCACCCAATCCCTGTGGAGAACGACCTTGCTCATCACTATCTGCAAATTATTAACCTAGAGCAAGACTATTTATCTTTGGTTGGGTTTGGCACCCACCATTCAGCATTGCTTCAGCCTCTGATTTCCTTAGGCATCTCTTCCTTGCTCCGTCTGACTCTCTATGGTACAGTACCTCATTCACAAGATGAAATTTTGCGATAAACTTGATATCTTGTGTCCCTATTGTCTGACATTTTAGCTTTTGGATTATTTTGTACCTCCAATCATCCGGTGTTATTTCATGCTTCTCTTCTACCCAATCCTTAGGGTGAAGATTGATTGTTTATCGACAGACTGGATGGTGATATTCTATTGGCTTCGTGCTAGCTTTATCTTGGACGCCGAGAGTGGCCAGTGCATCAACGAACTTTTTTTTTGCTCTATTTTGGTGTTTTGAAGTCTACATCCAGGTCGTGGACTAACCTCTGGATCAGGGTTGCTATATGGCAGGATAGTCACCTCTTTTACTGTTGTACTTCTGTCAAGCTACTCAATCAGTAGATTTAGCATCACCAATTCACCTATTATCTTTTTTTGCGCTTGCTTCTATTGCTTTCATAAGACCGAGGACTAGGGCCTCATACTTCCTATGTTGTTGTGAATAGGGGAACTGGAGTTTGAATGAGTAAGCGGACATATTGTCTATCGGGCGAGGTTAGGGTTACCCCAACACCAACTTGAGGTGCTAGTGCTACTCCTGTCGAAGGTCAAGACCCACTCATTGCTTTCAACCACGAAGATCATGGGCGTGTCTCCGAGTACTTCATCCGGTATGGGAAAGTCAATGTTTGAGGGGAAGCAGCCAATATATCTGCCGCTACTTGGCACTTGATGGCCCTTGGTCAGATACTATATCGTGTACTCGTTGAGTTGCATCATCCACTTGACGAGTCTGCCAGAAAGGGGAGGTCTATCCATGAAGAACTTGATTGGGTCATTCCATGCGATGAGCCTCTCCTTTTGTCCTAGGATGTAGTGCCTGAATTTCTATGTGGCAAAGACCAGCACTAGACATTGCTGCTCCATGTGGGAATAGTTTTTCTCATCTGGTTCAAGGGTTCTACTAGCATAATATATTGGGGTTCCACTCTATCATCGTCCTCCATGTGCCAGTAAGCATCCTATGGCCTCTAACCCTATTGCGATATATATTCTGAATTCTCACCCGTCTTTGGGCGGTGACATGGTTGTTGCCCTAGCCAATGTTGCTTTCAATTGGTCAAATGTATGTTGGTGCTCTTGGGTCCATTTAAACTCAGCAGACGTCTTGATTAGCTTCATGAGTGGCAGCGTTGCATGTGCGAGGCCAAGGATGAATCGCCTTAGGTATGAAATCTTTCCTAAGAAAATTTTAACTGAGACTCATTGGTTGGAGGCAGGAGGTCTAGGATGGCTTTGACTTTGCTCTCATCTGGGTGTATCCCTGTCTGATCTAGTCTGTAGCCTAAGAATTTCCTTTACTGCAGCCGAATGCACATTTTAGTGGGTTTAACCTCAGATTGAATTCCCTACATCGGGTGAAGACTTTCCTTAAAACCTTAGAATGATCCTCCTTCTTCTTTGCTTTGACAACTATGTCATCCACATAGCATTTGAATTCTTTGTGTATCATATCATGGAAGATGCTCATCATCGCTCTTTGGTATGTTGTCCCTACATTCTTCAGGCCAAAAGGCATCATCTTGTAGTAGAAATTCCCTATCAATGTCCTAAAGGCTGTGTGGGTGTGTCTACAGGATCCATAAATATCTGGTTGTATCCACTGTAGGCATCTAAGAAGGAGAAGAGCTCATGTCCTGCAGTGGAGTCTATCAACACCTCCATGTTGGGTAGAGGGAATTCGTCCTTTGGGCAAGCCTTGTTTTGGTCCCTAAAGTCGACACAACATCTGCGATAAGGTGAGGTTAGTATTTGGGTGATATACTATCGCTAAAAAACTGGGTGGGAGAGCACTAACCTTAGTTGTCCGTTCTTCTTCTTTAATGGAACTACGTTGGCTAGCCACTAAGGTGTGCTATTGGTTTGATAAAACCCACCTTCAAAAATCCATTCTATCTCCTTCTTGGCTGCGGGTGGTTCGTCATCCTCGTGTTCCTTGACGATGGTGTAGTAGTCTTTCCCGTCGCTCCCCATCATCTAGATGCATCTTCTTCTCTTCCTGCGTTCGGCGATTCCTGCAGGATTGCTCTCTAGCAGATGAGGCAACTTTGTTCCTTCGACCTTGGCTATCCTCGTCTCACCGTCATCCGCCAACTCTGTAAAGTAAATGGCATCTTGTAGGTGTGTCTCTAACTTGTCAAAGGGGGCCCTGGTGGCTGGGATCCCTTATTGATTGATCACCCCCGGTACATGGCTTTAATGCACTGATGTTATGTCGATGGGATAAGGGCTAGGTCGTGTGTTATTGGGCGTCCCAAGAGAATGTGGTAAGAAGTCCTCCCTGGGATTACCTAGAACTCCTTCGTGATGCTGAATGGGCCTATCGCTACCTACAGATCGATGGATCCTTCCATGAAGGATGGATTCCTGTTGAAGTCTATCACTTTCTAGTGATAATCCCTTGATGTCTTCCTTTCGGATGTTCATCAATTACAGCATGTGGATGGAAATAAGATTGATAGAGCTTCCTGGGTCAACCATCGATCTTCTCATGTTTGAAACCCCCTCTTTTTGCCATGATGTATAGGGGTTTGTTACAGTGGGGTCAGTGGCCAACATATCTTCTGCTGTGAATTCCACACTACTGCTATCACGACTATAGGGTTGTAGTGGGTACCATAAAACTTCTGCCAATTCTTTGATAGCTAGTTTCTGCATTGTTGTGTTGGCTCCTTGTTTGGTGAACAATTGTTGTAGCTCCTCACTCTGCTCTAGTTTCTCTATCAAGGCATCAGACTGGTACTGACTGGCTACATTGACTACATTGATGCTTCCCCCTGGGTATGGGCTGGTTGAGGGTCAGTTTCCACACGTGTTGGGTCCTTTTTGATGAACTGGTCCAGCTTTACCTTTTGTACAAATAGCCTTCTGGGGGTGAAATAGTCCATCAGGTCATGGTGTGGTGTCTGATGGAAGTTGCACCACCTTCTGTCGTGCTTGTATTTCTTTAGGTTCACACTTGCTGGAAGTGGCGGCAGGCTAATGGCCCTGTCTTCAACTAACTTTTTTAGTATCAATATAACCTCCTCTCTTATGCAGGGGAAGGAGGGAGGGGCACTCCTTCTTCTTGAGGCATTGTGACACTGATATGGCCTCTGTCTGACTCCTCCATTGTTTCTGGGCTTCCAATCAACTGCATATGCCTCGTTTCTGTTGTATGGAGAGGTTCCCTTGACGGTTTGCATTGTCCTCTCCGTGCATCTCCAGAGCTGGTTAAAGGTATCGACTTTGATGTTTTAAATGTCAATCCTGTAGGTAAGGCACATGCCTTGTATGCACTGTTCAATGAAACTTTTCTTAGTGGCATGTTCTCGAAGATGGAGTGTGTAAGTTTTTGGAACCTCATAGCGTAGGCTAGAAGATCTTCCTTTGTCCTTGCTTTACGTTCCATAGAGCAACCATTGTCAATTTTCTTTCCAGGGTGAACCACTTTGGCAAGAAAGAATTCAGCAAGGTTGCTTAATTCTTTCTTCTGTGTTTCTCAACACTAAAGAGGATGTGTATCTGTTAGGCTGCCGCCCCCTCCTTCAGGATCAGCTCCTAATCCAATTAGGAGTCAATATACCAGGGTGTAGATGTGACCAACATATTGGTCTCTATGACAAGATATTCAAAATTACCTTCTTTTTGCCCTTTTTGCCCTTCTTCTTTCTCTTGCCTGATTTTCCACCTTTAACAAGCATGGCTATTGGCTTCTCCTTCTTAATTAGTTCTTCGGCTCTCTGCAACATATTGCTGAGTTCCTGAAGGCTAACCTTTAGCTTGTTCATGTTGTAGTTCATGACAAACTGATTGAAGGAGAGAGGTAGAGAGTTAAGGTCAGTATCAGTTTTTCATCGAGCTGAGATCCAAGAGCCTCTAGTTCATTAATGTATCCCATCATTTTCATGGTGTGGTCATGTACCTATTGGCTCTTGGTCATCTGTGTGGTCATCAATAGCTTGAGGACCTTTTGGCGAGTAGAACAATTCTACTCCTCGTACATAGTCTTCGGACTATCTAGAATGTCTTTTAAGACTTTGATCTTATCAAATTGTCTCTGGATCTGACTGTCTAAAGATGCTACGATGTAACATCGGGCAAGAGAATTCTTTTCTTCTAATTCCTGTGAAGGGATGAGAGATTCATCGTATGGACAACCAAAGATTGCGGAAAAAGGGGGTGAATTTCAAAAATTTTCTCTCCCTTCAACTGGAAATTGCATTCCCTCTTTAGAAAATCATATTTTCAAGCATCATTCTTGAACCATAAACTGAACCAGATCTAAACCAATAGGAGTAGGAGAGGATTATACCTGATACAGAGAAATAGTATCCCCCAACGAAGGTGTTCATGCTTGAGGAAGAATCCAAAGACTACTCCCACTGAAGATGGCGCAGTGCAGGATGGAGCAGAATCAGCAGTGTTCTTCTCCAAGAACTCTGTCCTTCTAAAGAAGTAGCAGGATGGCATGTGTGCACAGCTTCCTATCAATTCTTCTTCAAGAACTGATATCAAGATCGAATATTAACTTCTCCCACAACTAGAGATCGAACTGGCAAACAGGGCGGCAAGAACAGGGAGGCGGCAAGAAAGAATTCTGCAGGGTTGCTTAATTCTTTCTTCTATGTTTCTCAGCACTAAAGAGAATGTGTATCTATTAGGCTGCCGCCCCCTCCTTCCTTTTGTTAACCCAAAGGATCAGCTCCTAATCCAATTAGGAGCTGCTTATCCAAATCAGATTTGGATCAGCCCTCTCTTGAGGTGATAAGGATAAACCCTTATCTTATCTGCAAATTAGATTAGCTTTCTCCTAATCTCATTAGGAGGTTTCGAGATCTGAATCACATTCAGATCTGGACTCTTGAGTGGATAGGGTCATGACCCGATCCAATCTGCTAATCCATCTTAGAACTCGCCCCATATTTAACTAATCAACTAGCCCAGTTCGAAATGGGCTTTAGGCCCATTAAGCTTATGTACTCACTTAACCTTCCTAATTGCTGCCTAGTTGGGCTTCCTTTTAAGGTGTGATACCCAAACATTGATCTACACATCAGCCACATGGGATCAGCCCAGCCTTTGTTACAAGGCCTGGCCGAATACACTGTTATGGATAGTGCACCCCCTAAAAACCATCAAATGGGCTCTATGGGCCCAACACTTACCCTAAGTGGTCCAAGGGCCAAGCAACCATGAAACACCCAGGGACTGTGGGCAGATGCAAGATTAGCCCATCAGGTATTATCCTCAATGGTCTTACACTTAACCTCTCATTCCATAATGATCATAGACTGCCCGACAAGAGAGGACCTCTCCCTCGGCTACAAGGAACAGTGTTGCACTCTCTACTTATATGGATCCCGAGAATTAAAACCTTCTTGCAAATATTTTAGAAACCATAATATATATACTTTTATATCTCATACAAAATATACTTTTGCAAAACAAATCTCAACGGTTGAAATCGGCTGCCAGCAATCTTGGTTTCCATCAGTGAGAGTGCATCCCCGATCATTACCTTTGTCCGACAAAGGGGCTGATCCTGTCACTATGATCACCCACTCAGATTAATTCTCAGTCTATCGCAACATACCCAGGTTTAGACCCCCGCTAAGGATCTCACTGATTGGTACATCAAAGACAGCCCAATCCGACACCTAGCTCAGTATCATAATCGAGTCTAGGGGTCGGGTGTAACTTTCCAGTTTTGCCCATCAATCTCCAAGGTCCAGGGCAATACTGGAAATCTGGTCTAGTTCAAAGATTCAATCAATCCTACACTATATGTGCCTAGGGTCTCACCCTTGCAGATGAGATAGGCCACCCCAACCGACTTTGTGGCACTACAATGTCAACCTTATCAGGATAGGTCTCCCCAAACCGACCCACTGGCTATGAACATTTTAAACTAACACGAATCTCATTAAGTGTCCAGTTTAAGGGTATTACACAGAAACATACCAGGGGAACGTGAATCAAATATGCACATTTATTCATTTACAATAAATTCATAAAGTACATCCTACTAATTAAAGCTAAGGGCATACAAAACTGTGTAACAGCTCCCACTTGCACTTAGGTCCAATCAGGTACAAGCCGGAGTCCCATGCTTTCCATGGGTCTGCTACATTTTCCGCTGACGCTATCTTCTGAATCAAGACGTACCCTCTACCAACAATCTCCTGTTGTACGTGGTACTTCCTCTCGATGTGCTTCGACTTCGAGTGGGCTTGTGGCTCCTTAACCTGAGCAATGGCTCCATTGTTGTCACACAACAACGGGATGGGTGATGTGCTGGATGGAACTACTCCCAACTCGTGAATGAACTTCTTCCTCCACACGGCTTCTTTGGCAGCCTCACTTGCGGCAATGTACTCGGCCTTGGTTGTGGAGTCTGTAGTGGACCCCTGTTTGCTACTTTTCTAACAAACAACACATGATCCCATCATTAAAACATATCCAGATGTAGACTTTCTATCATCTGGATCCGACTAGAAATCGGCATCTGTATACCCTTGGATCTGTAGTGAGCTACCATCGAATATTAGACAAAACTCTTTTATCCTTCAAAAGTACTTAAGTATGTTTTTCACAGCAGTCCAGTGCTCCTGCCCTGGGTTGGCCTGAAATCTGCTTACTGCGCTCATTGCCTAAGCAATGTCAGGACGAGTGCACAGCATGGCATACATGATGCTCCCCACAGCAGAGGATAGGGATCATTTTTCATGCCATCAATCTCCTCAGAAGTCTTGGAAGACATCTTCTTGGAGAGAGTGACTCCGTGCCTGAAAAGAACATTTCCTTTCTTGTAATTTTCCATGCTATATCTTTTGACTATTTTGTCAATATAAACAAATTGGGATAATCATATTATCCGCTTCGATCTATCTCTATAGAGTCGAAAACCCAGTATATAGGAGGCTTCTCCAAGATCTTCCATGGAGAATTGCTGCGAAATCCATACTTTCACCGTAGTTAACATTCCTACCTCATTCCCAATGAGTAGAATGTCGTCTACATACAGAACCAAGAAGGTAACCTTATCTCCACTATACTTCCTGTAAACATAGGGTTCATCCGGATTCGGCTCAAAGTCAAACGATTTGATAGCAGAGTCAAAATGGATGTTCCAACTTTTAAAAGTTTGCGTAAGTCCATAAATGGATTTATTGAGTTTACATACCATGTTTTGCTGACCTGTAGGAATAAAGCCTTAAGGCTGCTGCACATAGATATATTCAGTAAGATCTCCATTCAGCAATGTAGTTTTGACATCCATCTGCCAAATCTCATAATCATGGTATGCTGCTACAGCTAGCAGGATCCTAAAGTATTTAAGCATGGCCACAGGCAAAAAGGTTTCCTTATAGTTGATGCCCTTTTTCTGAGTGTACCCTTTTGCCACCAGACGAGCTTTGAAGGTCTCAACCCTACGATTGGAGCCCTTCTTCCTCTTGTAAATCCATTTACAACCGATTGCTTTTACCCCGGAGGGCGGATCTACTAGAGTCCAGACTCCTTTGGCCTCCATTGAGTCCATCTCTACTCTCATAGCCTCCACCAACTTTTGGGAATCTATGTCCAACATAGCTTCTGCGTAAGTCACGGGATCCTCCTCACTAGTCAAGGTTTCCACCAGGTAACTATCCTGGTCATAACCATAACGGACTGGTGGCCTGCATACATGAGTGGATCTTCTAGGTTGGTCACTACCTGGAACTTGTGGGACATCTCCCACTGCTCTTGAGCTCTCCTCATCAAGAACAACTTCCTGACGATGGGTGTCCAGGATGTAATCGGTTTTCAAGAATTGTGCATTTCAACTGCAGAACACCTTCTGCTCACTTGGGTCATAGAATAGGTAACCCACAGAGCCTTTTGGGTAGCCTACAAATAGGCAACGACTGATCTTGGATTCCAACTTGTCTGTACTCATTCTTTTAACGTGTGCTGGGCAACCCCAAATCTTCAAGTGTCTGACACTTGGTTTTTTTTTATTCCAGAGTTCATATGGAGTATTCGGAACCGATTTGGTTGGAACCCGATTCAGCACGTAAATCGTAGTCTCTAATGCGTAACCCCATAAGGATGTCGGTAACTCTGAGTGTATGAGAAGTGACCAGACCATATCCAATAAGGTCCTATTCCTCCTCTCTGAAACAACGTTAAGTTGTGGTGTAGTAGGAGTAGCTAATTGTGATACTATCCCATTTTCTTTTAAATAGTCCCTGAATTCGTCAAAGAGATACTCGCCACCTCGATCTGATCAAAGGGCTTTAATTTCTCTCCCTAACTGTTTCCCGACCTCTTGTCTAAACTCTTTGAACTTTTCAAAGGATTCAGACTTGTGTCTCATTAGGTACACATAACCATATCGTGAGAAATCATCTGTGAAGGTGATGAAATACACATGTTTATTCCGTGTCCTAACACTCAGGGGACCACATACATCAGTATGTATTAGGTCAAGTGTGCCTGTACATTTTTTATGCTTACCGTTAAATGGCCGTTTTGTCATCTTGCCTTGTAGGCAAGGCTCACAGGTGGGAAGATTTTCTATAGTTAGAAAATCCAAAGGACCATCCTTTACCAACCTTGTGATTTGGTCAACATCAATGTGGCCAAGTCGGTAATGCCATAGACACGTGGGATTAACTGTATCATAGGCTCTCTTCTTGGGGATTTCAGCCGACATAGTTTCGGTTATGTTAGTTTCTAGAAAAGGATGTAGAACATAGAGACCATTCTCCAGTTCCCCGTATGCGATGAATCTGTTATTTCTTTTAATACTAATCGTATTACTAAAGAAGACAGAATAACCATCTGCATAGTTTTTAGACAGAAATCAAATTTCTCCTTAAATTTTGTACATAAAGACAATCTTTCAATTCAATCGTTCATTCTCTAAAAAATAACTCCACGGTTCCTATGGCCGTGGTTGCAATAGTTGCATTAGTTCCCAAGTAGAGTGTGACTTCTCCTTCACTCATCCTTCTACTTACCTTGAACCCCTGCAGTGAGTTACACGCATGAGTTGAAGCTTTGGAGTCAATACACCAGGATGCAGAAGCTACCAACAGATTGGTTTCTATAACACAAGTTTCGAAATTACCTTTCTTGGATTCCAAGTAGGCAGGAAAGTTTCTTTTCTAGTGGACGGTCTTCTTGCAAAAGTGACAGACATTCAATGCTTTGTCTTTCTTCTACTTCTCGCCCTTAGTGGCTTTCTTCTGAGGCTTCTTTGCCTTCCTCTTTCTCTTGCCTGTCTTGCTAGCTTCAACAAGCATAGCTACGGGCTCATCCTTTTTAATCATTTCTTCAGCTCTTTACAACATATTGCTGAGCTCTTGCAGGCTGACATTCAGCTTGTTCATGTTATAGTTCATGATAAACAGATTAAAGGAAGGAGGCAAAGAATTAAGGATAGCATCTATCTGGGTCGTAAGGTCCAGCCCGGATCCAAGAGCCTCCAGTTCGTTGATATATCCCATCATCCGAAGACAATGGTCATGAACTAGTTGGCCCTTGGTCATCTCTGCGGTCCTGAACTGTTTCAAGACCTTTTGTCGAGTAGAACGATTCTGCTCTTCATACATCATCCTAAGACTATCCAATATGTCCTTGGCAAGTTTGATCTGATCGAACTGCCTCTGTATTGGGTCGTCCAAGGAGGCAATGATGTAACACTGGGCAAGGGAGTTTTTCTCCTCCCATTCCTGATAGTCTCTCCTTCGGGCCTCAGAAGCTCTATCACCTGAACGCTCCAAGGCAGGATTCTTTGCCACTTTATCTAACTTTTTAGAAGCTAGGACCAGCATAATGTTCCTATACCAATCATCATAGTTTGGGCCCTTCAACTTGTTGTCATCAAGTAATTTTGCAAATGATCCGTTTGCCATTTTCTGATAAAAGAGCAAACATCAGTCCATAACCATATTTGATTCATGTTCATTTCATAGATATGGATTTTAATCTATGTTTTATTTCCATTTATTCATCTCTGAAATTTCCCTCCTTTCTCAGTGATGGAGACTACGAGTTATCTCTGGAAATGTGGGAAATCACATAGGGTGCATGGAGCCAACTGTTTTAGCTGCATAACCCCACCACCTTTCTATGAAGGATCATATCCACTCATCATATGAGTTTTCCCTTTGGCCTCTATCAGACAAGGTTTAGAGCCGTTTTCAAGTAAACCTTTCTGTCTAGTGAGTGCTTATCCTTCATATTTGTGAACACCAAGGTACCATGAGAGAGTTCCCATTTTCTGGTGAAGCCCCTCCCACATCGGTCTATGATGCCCCTTTCATCTTATGAAACACTTAGACAAGCCCAAAAGCAAATGGATAACCCATTTTTTGGTGCGTTTCCTCATTACTGAAGGACCCATCCTCATGTTAATGATGGAAGGCCTTTAGAGAGCTCATCATATGAATCTCCCTATCACATGTACTCAATTACACCCTAGTTTGATCTAGGTCAAACCCAAGTGGCTCCCACTGACTTTCATAAAGTCAGATTTCGGTGGGCCCAAATCGGCTAGGGTTCCACACGTAACCTCTTGATGAAGTGTGGGGCCCACCACTGAGGGAGGTCATCCAATGACCAAAAGGGACACCATGGCAATGATGTGCATTCAGCCATGGTGTGCACAAGAGCCACTGTCGATCGAGTATGGGTCGAGTACTTATGGCCCATATACGTAGCACATCGCATATCCAAACATCTCATGCAGGGATAAATTGATCCAATCAATTAATCATCTGTAAGGCCCATTTGAAGCCCATTTTAAATCCACAATATCATCCATTAATATTATCTAGGTATATGGGCCGAATGGTTCAGCCCATATAGCTTTATGTATTAAGTGGGCTTTTAGCAGTTTTAACTTTTTAAAACTGGGCCTTTACAAGTTGGGCCGAATTAACCATTTAATTAAATATCAATCCTCTGGCCCATTAGTGGGAAAATTAGGGTTGACTTTCAGCCTTGATTAAACCCTTGATTCGGTCCAAACAGTTTAAACCAATCTTGGTTCAAATGGGTCTAGGGTTTGATCTTTAATTAAATCTTTAATTCAAGAAAATAATCTGAAATTAAATACTGATAAAAGAAAATCAAGAATCAGTCAAATAGGGTTGTTCACACAATCCATCCTGCAAAACAGAGGTTAGATTACAGTTTGCAGTTTCATTAACTATAAATCGCAAATTGTAATTCTCCCATCTGCGAAATCTCCTTTTTTGCACCGCCATCTTCGATCCAAAATTAAAATAAATAGAAATCCTAATTTCTATTAATAATTACATTAGATCGAATACCTATACATTCAGTCTAAAAATAAAAAAAAAAATTATTTACAGACAATATGTAATAAAGCAATCCAAAACTGCAAAATCGCAGGTTCCCTTGCAAATCAAGATTTCGATCTCCTCTTATACGAACGGCCCATAAATCAAAAAAATCATAAAGAACAGTTCTAAATAATAATCAGATTTATAGAAAATTAATTTCAGATTATTCGCCCATTAATTTTGTGAACAAATTTCCCAAAACCCATATCTGTGCAAATCAAGTAGAATGCCTTCTGCCTATTTGCGCAGGTTCAGATATGAAACAAATTGGTTCAAGATTTGAACCTTGTCTCTGATACCACTGAAGTGATGAGAGATTCATCGTATGGACGCCCTAAGATTGTGGAATAAGGGGGCGAATTTCAAAAAATTTTTCTCTCCCTTCAACTGGGAATCGCATTCCCTATTTACAAAATCATATTTTCAATGATCGTTCTTGAACCATAAACTGAACCAAATCTGAACCAAAATGAGTAGGAGAGGATTATACCGGATACAAAGAAACAATATCCCCCAACGAAGGTGTTCACGCCCAAGGAAGGATCCAAAGACTACTCCCACTGAAGATGGCGCAGTGCAGGATCGAGTAGAATCACTAGTCAAGGTTTCCACTAGTTAACTATCCTGGTGATAACCATAACGGATTGGTGGCTTGGATACCCGAGTGGATCTTCTAGGTTGGTCACTACCTGGAACTTGTGGGACATCTCCCATTGCTCCTGAGCTCTCCTCATCAAGAACAACTTCCTGACGATGAGTGTCCAGGATGTAATCGGTTTCCAAGAATTGTGCATTTCGACTATAGAACACTTTCTGCTCACTTGGGTCATAGAATAGGTAACCTACAGAGCCTTTTGCGTAGCCTACAAATAGGCAACGGCTGCTCTTGGATTCCAACTTGTCTGCACTCATTCTTTTAATATGTGTTGGACAACACCAAAATCTTCAAGTGTCTGACACTTGTTTCTTTCCGGTCCAAGGTTCATAAGGAGTATTTGGTTCCGATTTGGTTGAAACAAGATTCAGCACATAAATCGCAATCTCTAATGCATAACCCCAAAATGATGTGGGTAACTCTGAGTGTATGAAAAGCGATCGGACCATATCCAATAAGGTCCTATTCCTCCTCTCTGAAACACCGTTAAGTTGTGGTGTAGCAGGAGGAGCTAATTGTGATACTATCCCATTGTCCTTTAAGTAGTCCCTGAATTCGTCAGAGAGATACTCGCCACCTCGATCAGATCGAAGGGCTTTAATTTCTCTCCCTAACTGTTTCTCGACCTCTTGTCTAAACTCTTTGAACTTTTCAAAGGATTCAGACTTGTGTCTCATTAGGTACACGTAACCATATCGTGAGAAATCATCTGTGAAGGTGATGAAATACACGTGTTGATTCCGTGTCCTAACACTCAAGGGACCACATACATCAGTATGTATTAGGTCAAGTGTGCCTGTACATCTTTCAGGCTTACCGTTAAATGGCCGTTTTGTCATCTTGCCTTGTAGGCAAGGCTCACAGGTGGGAAGATCTTCTACAGTTAGAAAATCCAAAGGACCATCCTTTACCAACCTTGTGATTCGGTCAACACCGATGTGGCCAAGTCGGTAATGCCACAGACACGTGGGATTAACTGTGCCCGGGCTCTCTTCTTTGGGGATTTCAGCCGATATAGTTTCGGTTATGTTAGTTGTAGAGAAGGATGTAGAACATAGTGACCGTTCTCCAATTCCCCGTATGTGATGAATCTGTTGTTTCTTTTAATAGTAATCATATTATTAAAGAAGACAGAATAACCATCGGCACACAGTTTTGAGATAGAAGTCAAATTTCTCCTTAAATTTTGTACATAAAGACAATCTTTCAGTACAATCGTTCTTTCTCTAAAAAATAATTCCACGGTTCCTATGGTCACGGCTGCAACAGTTGCATTAGTCCCCAAGTACAGTGTGACTTCTCCTTCACTCGGCCTTCTGCTTACCTTGAACCTGTACTAAGTTACACGCATTAGTTGAAGCCCTGGAGTCAATACACCAGTACGCAGAAGCTAATAATAATTGGATTCTATAACACAAGTTTCGAAAAAAACTTCATGGATTCCAGGTTGGCAGGACAGTTCCTTTTCCAGTGGCCGGTCTTCTTGCAGAAGTGACAGGCATCCGATGCTTTGTCTTTCTTTTGCTTCTTGGCCTTAGTGGCTTTCTTCTGAGGCTTCTTTGCCTTACTCTTTCTCTTGCCTGTCTTGCTAGCTTCAACAGGCATAGCTATGGGCTCATCCTTTTTAATCAGTTCTTCAACTCTTTGCAACATATTGCTAAGCTCTTGTAGGCTGACATTCAGCTTATTCATGTTATAGTTCATGATGAACGGATTAAAGGAAGGAGGCAAAGAATTAAGGATAGCATCTATTTGGGTCGCAAGGTTCAGCCTAAATCCAAGAGCCTCCAGTTCATTGATATATCCCATCATCTGAAGACAATGGTCGTGAACTTGTTGGCCCTTGGTCATTTGTGCGGTCATGAACTATTTCAAGACCTTCTGTTGAGTAGAACGATTCTGCTCTTCATACATCATCCTGAGACTGTCCAATATGTCCTTGGCAAGTTCGATCTGATTGAACTACCTTTGTATTGGGTTGTCCAAGGAGGCAATGATGTAACACCAGGCAAGGGAGTTTTTCTCCTCCCATTCCTGATAGTCTCTCCTTCAGGCCTCAGAAGCCCTATCACCCGGACGCTCTGAGGTAGGATTCTTTGCTACTTTATTTAACTTTTCAGAAGCTAGGACCAGCATAAGGTTCCTGTACTAGTCGGCATAGTTTGGGCCCTTCAACTTGTTGTCATCAAGCAATTTTGCAAATGATCTGTTTTCCATTTTTTGATAAAAGAGCAAACATCAGTCCACAACAATATTTGATTCATGTTCATTTCATAGATATGGATTTTAATCTACGTTCCATTTCCATTTATTATTCTCTGAGATTTCCCTCATTTCTCAGTGACGGAGACTACGGGTTGTCTCTGGAAATGTGGGAAATCACATTGGGTGCATGGAGCCAATTGTTTCAGCTGCATAACTCCACCACTTTTCTGTGAAGGATCATATCCACTCATCATATGAGTTTTCCCTTGGGCCTCTGTCAGACAAGGTTCAGAGCCGTTTTCAGGTAAATGTTTCTGTCCAGTGAGTGCTTACCCATCATATTCATGAACGCCAAGGTACCGTGAGAAAGTTCCCATTTTCAGGTGAAGCCCCTCCCACATCGGTCTATCACGTCGCAATCATCTTATGAAACACTTGGACAAGCCCAACAGCAAATGGATAACCCATTTTCTGGTGCGTTTCCTCATTACTGAAGGACACATCCTCATGCTAATGATGAAAGGCCTTTAGAGAGTTCATCATATGAATCTTCCTATCATTTGCACACATATTAGCTGGAGGGAATAGTTAATTACGCCCTAGTTTGGTTTAGGTCAAACCAAAGTGGCTCCCACTGACTTTCATAAAGTAAGATTTCGGTGGGCCTAAATCGGCTAGGGTTCCGCACGTAACCACTTGATGAAGTGTGAGGCCCACCATTGAGGGATGTCATCCAATGACCAAAAGGGACACCATGGCAATGATATGCATTCAGCCATGGTGTGCACAAGAGCCACTGTCGATTGAGCATGGGCCAAGCACTTATGGCCCATGTACGTAGCACATCACACATCCATACATCTCAAGCAGGGATAAATTGATCCAATCAATTAATCATCTGTTAGGACCATTGGAAGCCCGTTTTAAATTCATATTATTAACCATTAATATTATCTAGGTATATGGGCCGAATGGTTCAGCCCATATAGCTTTATGTGTTAAGTGGGCTTTTAGCAGTTTTAACTTTTTAAAACTGGGCCTTTACAGGTTGGGCCGAATGGTGGCACCACATTGTCAACCTTATCAGGATAGGTCTCCCCAGACCGACCCACTGGCTGTGAACATTCTAAAACTAACATGAGTCTCATTAAGTGTCTAGTTTAAGGGTATTACACAGAAACATACCAAGGGAACATGAATCAAATATGCACTTTTATTCATTTACAATAAACTCATAAAGTACATCATACTGATTGATGCTAAGGGCATACAAAACTGTTTAACATCCTGATACTCTCTCCTTCAAGCCTCAAAAGCCCTGTTACCCAAACGTTCTGGAGCAAGGTTCTTAGCAACCTTGTCCAATTTCTCAGACGTCAGAACTAGATTAAGGTTACAATAGTAGTCAGCATAGTTGGGTTCCTTAAGTTTGTTATCATCCAACAATTTGGTGAATCCATTTGCCATTTCTGATAAAAGGCAATAGATATTAGTCCATGACCTAAAATTGATTCATTATATCTTACATAGAATGGTCTTTTATCTATGCTTCATCTCTAAGATTTCCCTCCTATCTTAGTGATGGAGACACATTGCATGTCTCTAGAAATGTAAGAAACCACATAGGTGCATGGAGCCAACTGTTTCAGTTGCAAAACCCCACCACTTTCTGTGAAGGATCATATCTACCCATCCAATGAGCTTTCCCTTTGGCCTCTATCAGACATGGTTCATTGCCATTTTAGGTTAAACCTTTCTATCTAGTAAGTGTTGTCTCATCATATCGTGGACCCCAAGGTACAATGAAATAGTCTTCCATTTTAGGATAGGCTTCTCCCACATTGGTCTATGATGCCCCTATCATCTTATGAAGCAATCTAACCAACTAGACCAGCAAATGGATAGCACAATTTTATGATACATCTCTACCCACCAATTCAGCTTGCCTCCATGTTAATGACTGAAGACCTTTAGAGAATTCATCACATGATATTCTCTATCACTTGCACTTCTATTAATCTAGAGGGAACAAGTTAAAACAGTCCCTAGGTCGGGTTTAGGTCATACCAAAGTGGCTCCTACTGACTTTTATAAAGTCATATTCAAATGGGCCCATAACGAGGTAGGGTTCCATGGGGTTCCTCTTGGGAAGAAAACTGATCAGGAGGCCCATTGAGAGGGAGATCATCAAATGATCTGTGGACATTATGGCAATGATGTGCATTCAGCCATGGTGTTCGCAGAGAGCCACATACAATTAATCATGGGCCAAGAACTTATGGCCCATGTACAAATCACTTTTAGCACATCACAAGCATTCACATAAACACAAATTGATCCAATCAATCAGAAGCTTGTAAAACCCTAATTAATTTAGGTTAACACACAATCAGCCCATTAAGGCCCATGAGTTATCAAATAATATCATCTAGGTATATGGGCTAAACTACAAAAAGCAGTTCGGCCCATATAGGAGTTATGCTGAAATTGGGTTGATGTTGCTTTAACTTAAAAACTAGGTTTTTCAAGAGTGGGCCGAATTGTATCATGTGATGGGCCATCAAACCCTTGGCCCATGACCAAATTTGAGCCACCTAAAATGTGACCCATGGGGCTGAGATCAGACCCCATTGAACCATGGGTTCGGTCCAACTAGTTTAGACCAAACTAGGTCAATTCGGCCAAGGGTTTGGTGTCCAAAACATGCTACGATTCTCAAGATCTCGATCTGAAATTATTAACAGTGAATATTGACAATCAATTACAGCAAAAACACATAATCTAGGGCTGCAAGTATGACGGTCCGAATCCAATCCGGACAAACTGCAAACCTGCAAGAAAACTGGTTAATCGTAGATTAAATATTTTTCTGCAAAAATCTATTTTTCTCTTCCGCGCGCTCCAACATGTCTTCCAATGTAAATAAAAAAATAGAAAACCCTAATTTTCTATTAATTACATCAGAATAAATCCTAATACATTTTGTCTAAAAATAAAAAATAAAAATTTATTTATAGACCAAAATCGAATGAATAAATTGCATGGTGTGCTTAATTTGGTGCCAATAAAGAATTTGATCTCCATCACACTGCTGAGAATAAATTTTATCATATTTTTATCCCCTAATATTCTATCTTTTATACTGAATTAGTACTTAAATGGACTCATATTTCTTGTATTTTGGTGCAGGGCAAGGAAAGAAGTCACAAGAAGGAAAACAAGGCTAATTGGATGGGTTTTCATAGTTTCGGCAGCGATCAGTAATCTAGGCCCAACTTTCATATCCGAGCTCCGATTGGGCTGATTCAAGATCCACTAGAAAGATAAGAGAGAAAGCTACAACTTTCATGTATAGTGAAGCCCAGTTCCCAGCTGAAGCCCATTTCACAGAAAAACATTGAGGCGGCCCAAGTTATTAAAGCAGCCCATTCGAATTCAAGAAATTGAGAGTCCTCTTAGATTTAAAATTTTAAATGTAATACCAAAAAGATTAAGAAAGGTTTAGATAATGAGAGAGGAGAGAAGATAGGATAGGATAGGAGCAGTTTGGAACAAGGCTGGATTATCCATTCTTGAGATAACTCCAAGTAATTGTAGGCTATATGAGAGCTGGGCGTACCAACCCTAGGGGAGGACAAATCGCATTGAACTATCTATTAAGAAAGGATAAAACAAATCAAGAAACTTGGGGGAAGGTGATCAAGAATTCAAGAAACCTCAAGAAGAAGGTGGCGGCAAGAAGAGGAGATCTTAGCACCATGGGCTTATTCATGAGTTCTTTCTTTCCCTTTGTTTGCTTTAATTCTTTTATCATGAACTGATTTGTTTTTAGTTAGGGCTGTGGAAAGCCTAACCCTGTTAATGAATACATTTTTACCTTTATGATTTATCCAAGATTGTGATTTCTATACAGTCTATGAATTATTTTGGTTAATGCGATTAAGAGTTTGGCCACCTCTTAATTGATTTGGTTTATGTAAATGAATCAAGAGAGGAATTCACATAATCGACTGAATAGTTCATAGTGTGAATTGAATGGTATATAAAGATATATATACATGATTCATCTGAATATAATGGTTTTCCTCAGACTTAATGCACTTCCATCTTGAGAGCTCTACTCGAGAGTTCAAAGGGTTACCTGATGGGCGTAGTTTTAGTATATCTCGAGAGAGAATATCAAATAAAATTGAAAAGACCTCAGCTTATGGGAATGACAAATAATCTTGGTTAATCAAATCCATTAATATTCATTACATTGGTTAGGTGGACCAAAAGCCCTAGCGATCTCATCCATTGCATATTCGGTTAGTGATCACCTTTGCTTCTATTTTCTTTTTCTAGTTTTTATTTTCATTAGTTCTTACTCTTAAAAATCTGAATTTCAATTGTTCAAATAATTAAAGAAGACTGTGGTTCTAATACTTATTTTGTTAAATCCCCGTGAAAACGATATCTTTTATACTACTTGATAAGCACTTGCTAGGGTTATATTTATAGCTATCAAGTTTTTGGCATCGTTGCCTGGGATTTAATCCTAAAATAATATTAGAACTTGTTAACCTTGGTTAATTTGGATTTTGCTCTTTATTTAAAGAGATGCTTAGGAAGTATCCTCACCATGGAATACCAGTTTGGCATCAAATTCAAACTTTTTATAATGGTATTACTCCATCTAATCCCTCCATTATTGATGCAGATTCAGGAGGCACAATTATGAGGAAAACTCCAGAAGAAGCCTATGATCTAGTGGAAGAAATGGTATCAAACAGCTTCCAATGGAGTAATGACCGAACCAATCAAAAGGGAATACACCATATCGATCCCCTTGCACCCATATCTACTCAACTTGCTAATCTGAATAAGAATTTGGATACTTTTAATATTGCAACAATTAATACATCATCTAGCATCCCGTGTGATTTCTATAGTCAAATATGTGATACTAATTCTGACTGTCCATTAGGTAATCCTTTTGCTTCACATGAGCATGCTAATTTTATCTCTCATACTGGTAGGCCAAATTTCAACCCCTACTTAAACACATACAACCCAAGGTGGAGGAATCATCCAAATTTTTCATGGAACAACAACCAACAAAAAGCACCCATGGGATTCCAACAATAGCCGCCACCATAAGAAAAGGAGAGTAATTTGAAGAAATGATTTCTAAGTTCATCAATGCTACTGAAGCAAAATTCCAAGAACAGGAAGCATCGATCAAGAACTTAGAAGTTCAAATGGGGTAGATTGTGAGCATGTTGTCTGAAAGAAGAGAGGGATGATTGCCTAGCAATATAGAGAAGAACCCAAGGGAGCAAGTGAATGCCATTGCCTTAAGAAGTGGGATGACAATTGGTGAGACCCAGAATGATGACAAGGAAGTTGAGGCAGCCGAGTCTCAAATGGAGATCAAAGGGAGTACACCTAAACTAAGTTTAGATGCTATTAAACTTCCTCTCCCTTACCCTGAAAATGTTTTGAAAGATAACTTGGATGAGAAAATTAAGGAGGTTTTGAACAATTTGGAGGCCGGTCAAAAAGGGCCCAAGCCAAGACAATGTAATGCTCATTATATGATATTGTTGATTTCTAATAAGAGACCGTTATCCTCTGTTTTGCAGGCCCTTGTTCCATATCTAAACCCACCCATGATGGATGGAAGGGGAGCACACCGAAAGTTGTGACCATGAGAGTTAGAGGATCCGATTCATGTTTAGGGAAGTTTGTTTTTCCTTTTTCTTTTTGTTTTTACATTTCTAGTTTAGTTTTTCTGCCCTTTCTTTGCATTTAACCTCACATTGGGGACAATGTACGTTGTAAGTGTGGGGGAGGGGATTTAGGATTTAGGTTGTGTTTTAAAATTTGATTTAGGTTTGTATTTTTATGATTTATTCAAAAAAAATCAAAAAAAAAATCAAAACCTCAACTCTTTTTAAATCAATTGAAACAATGTTCTAGGAAAATTTTTGTGAACCTAGAATGAGGTACGACCAAGGGGTATGTGACTTATCTGAAACTATTTTCAGTTAAGCTAGTCCTAAATTCAGGTTTAAGTAAATAGGTAAATATTTTACCAGGCAATTCAATTGGTAGGATGGAGCATAAAATGCATCTACCAACCATGTAATTCAATAGTAGGATGGAGCATAAAATGCACCTACTAACTAGTAAATTCAACAGTAGGATGGAGCATAAAATGCATCTACTGGCCGAGTGATCCAAAAGTGAGACGGAGCATAAAATGCACTCACTCCTGATAAAAAGAGAAAAAAAGGAAAAAAAAAGAGAAAAAAAAGAGAGAGGTTCTCTCTGATTTACTACCTGGTTTGTAGTAGCAAAAATTGGATTGGCAGATGAATGAGTCATGTATGACTTGGTTGTGTTGATTTAATGGTTTGCAATAGTTAACCTAGAATATTTGTGGAGAAAGACGAAGGAGAATTGAGTTTAAAAAAATTAGTAGTTAGTCAACCTATTCCTGTTTTATTTTTTATTTTTTATTTTTTGCTTCAGTTTTGTCTTTCCCGAGGAAGGGCAAAAGTTCAAGTGTGGGGGGATTTGATGAGAAAAAAAATTATCATATTTTTATCCCCTAATATTCTGTCTTTTATACTGAATTAGTACTTAATTGGACTCATATTTCTTGTATTTCGGTGCAGGGCAAGGAAAGAAGTCGCAAGAAGGAAAACAAGGCTAATCGGATGGGTTTTCATAGCTTCGGCAGCGATCAGTAATCTGGGCGTAACTTTCATATCCGAGCTCCGATTTGGCTGATTCAAGATCCACTGGAAAAATAAGAGAGAAACCTACAATTTTCACATGCTGGGCTTTTGCAGATTTGGTTTACATTGAAGTCAAATCCGGGAACGAAGATGGAGCAATTTCGTAATGAGGCTCAGTTCCCAGCTGAAGCCCATTTCGCAGAAAAACATTGAGGCGGCCCAAGTTATTAAAGCAGCACATTTGAATTCAAGAAATCGAGAGTCCTCTTAGATTTAAATTTTTAAATATAATTCCAAAAAGATTAAGAAAGGTTTAGATAATGAGAGAGGAGAGAAGATAGGACAGGATAAGAGGAGTTTGGATCAAGACTGGATTATCCATTCTTGAGATAATTCCAAGTAATTGTAAGCTATATGAGAGCTGGGCGTACCAACCCTAGGTGAGGATGAATTGCATTGAACTATCTATCAAGAAAGGAGAAAACAAATCAAAAAACTTGGGGGAAGGTGATCAAGAATTCAAGCAACCTCAAGAAGAATGTGGCAACAAGAAGAGGAGATCTCAGCACCATGGACGAATTCATGAGTTCTATCTTTCCCTTTGTTTGCTTTAACTCTTTATTCATGAACTGATTTGTTTTTAGCTAGGGCTGTGGAAAACCTAACCCTGTTAATGAATACATTTTTATCTTTATAATTTATCCAAGATTGTGATTTCCATACAGTCTATGAATTATTTTGCTTAATGTGATTAAGAGCTTTGCCACCTCTTAATTGATTTGGTTTATGTGAATGAATTGAGAGAGGAATTCATATAATCGACTGAATAGTTCATAGTGTGAATTGAATGGTGATGAGACTTAGAACTATGAATAGTTCATAGTGCGCTCATTACTCTTGTATTTCGATTCAGGGCAATAAGAAGGCAATTGGAAGAAAACAGGCCAATTCAGGTGATTTTGCATAGTTTCGGCGACAGTCAGTGATCTGGGCCTAACTCACAATTCCGGACTCCGAATTGGACAATTCAAGAAGCCTTAGAAAGAAAAAAGAAAGGCCCACCACTTTTACTTTTTGGGCATTGACTGATTCGGTCCGCATCGAGTACGAAACTGGGCCCGAAGTCAGAGCAAGTTCGTAGCCAGGCCCATTTAACAGTTGAAGCCCAACTCGCAGAAGAATCTGGAAGCATCCCAAGTAGCAGAGAAGCCCAACTCGGATGCAAGAGTCTAGAGTCCTAATTCGAATGTAATCTCCCAAGAGGGAGAGAGTCTTATTAGATATAAACTTTGAATGTAATCCTATAAGGATAAGAAGGTTGGGGATTAGATAAGAGATAGGATAGGATTAGTTCAAAGAAGATCACGACTCCCTAAAGATAAGATGATCTCCTAAAGGGAGTTGAAAAACAGCCATCTCCTTTGGCTATATAAAGAGGGGGGCGAACCAACTCTAGCATCACTCACTCTCAGATCCAAGTGATCATCAAGAAGACCAAGAAGCTCAAGAAGGCAGTTCGGCTATGGAGAAGAAAAGCATGGAGATTTCGCAGATCATGAGCAGCTAAGCTTCTTTTTCTGGTTCAAGGGGGAGGTTCGATTGTGTCATTGTGAGGTTCTGTAGTTAATTTATTTTCTTGCTTTTTAATTCAAGTATTCATTGATTTTTGTGCATATCTTTATTGGATGTTGATGTTAATTAGTTTGACAAACTAAATTAATGTTGATTTTCCAACTGCTATCCATGATTTCGGTGATCCGTAATTGTCACGAATAATGGTACAAGTAGCAATTAGGTTGATATCTTTTGGGTCAATTGTTCGTGACAGCCTTTGACCAAGATTCAGTAATTGCAGCTATCTCAATTATCGTTATTTTGGTTTAACTGTTTTCACAAATCTTAGTGCTATCACTATTTAAGTAGTGATAAGTGTTGATCGAATGCTGGGTTTGGTCAACTGAATTAGGAAAACACAAGGTTTATTATGACTATCCTAATAAATCTAAGGTTAAATGCTTGAATAGCAAGAATGCTGAAATGTACCTAGGATCGATGGCCAATCGATTCAACCCTAACCCTTGAACCAGAATTCGGTAAGACTGATTTTCTCTTGTTTAAGTTGCAATTTATTTTCTTTTCTTTTAATTTCAGGATTTAAATTTACTGCAAAATTTTGAGGGACTAATATTAATTTTGGGACTGCAAAATTTTTATTGTGGGACTAATATTAATTTTGAGGGCTTCGACAAACCCATCAAATGGTATATAGAGATACATGATTCATCTGAATATAATGGTTTTCCTCGAACTTAATGCACTTCCATTTTGAGAGCTCCACTCGAGAGATCGAAGGGTTACCTGATGTGCATAGTTTTAGTATATCTCAAGAGAGAATATTAAATAAAATTGGAAAGACCTCAGCTTATGGGAATGACAAATAATCTTAGTTAATCAAATCCATTAATAATCATTACATTGGTTAGGTGGACCAAAAGCCCTAGCGATTTCATCCATTGCATATTCAGTTAGTGATCACCCTTGGTTCTATTTTCCTTTTCTAGTTTTTATTTTCAGTAGTTCTTACTCTTAAAAATCTGAATTTTGATTGTCCAAATAATTAGGGAAGATTGTGGTTCTAATACTTATTTTGTTAAATCCCCATGGGAACAATATTTTTTATACTACTTGATAACTAGTGCACTTGCTAGGGTTATATTTATAGCTATCAGACACCAACATCCCAAAAAATCAAGAAATAATAATAGAACAATTCCAAAATTAGTGAAGAATAAAATAAAGTTAATTTCATATCAAATTGCCTAAAAACTGAGAACTGATTTCCTAGTAAACTGTAAATTGCGCAAATCGGGTAGAACAATTTTGCCAATTTGGGTTTGTTTCAGATCTGATTTAATTTCGGTTCAAGATTGAACTTAGCTCTCATACCACTGAAGGAAGGGGAAATCCATCATATGGCTGGGCGTAGTTTCAAAAATTTTCTTTTTACCCTTCTAGGAATCGTATTCTTAGTTTTAAAAAAATCTTATTTTTCAAGGATCGTTCTTGCACCAAAACTGGACCAGATCTAAAACCAAAAGAAAGGGAGAAGAATGCCTGATATCGGTTCCACACAAGTAGTTCCCAAAGTGGGTGTTCATGCCCAAAGAGGATACCAAAGCTAGCTTCCACTGAAGATGGTGCAGCTTAGGTTGAAGTTGGTTCAGCAACACAGTCCTTCCGCAAGAACTGCAATCCAACAGCTTGGATCGAGCAAAGGAGGTGAGCACGGAATTATTCTGAATTTTCTTGCAAAATTAGAAGTCAGAATTAATCTCTATCAGGCCAAGAACTGGAGAATGAATTGGGTTTGGGCGGCAAGAGCAAAGCGAGAAAATTGAGAGCAGAAAGGTGAAGTCTGGAGCAGTTCGCCCTCCTCTATTTATAAGCCTTAAAGATCAGCTTATCCTAATCCAAGTCTTTATTTGGATCTGGACTCCTTAAGTGGATAAGAGTTATCCCATTATCCCATTGCTGATCTAAGCCCATATCCATACCCAAATTTACCTAGTCCAAGTCACATGACTGCTTAAGCTGTCATGTGACTTCTTAATTAATCCAATTAATTATGGGCCTTAGGCCCATTAAGCAAGTAGGCTCACGTCCTCTTTTAGTTGCTAGCCGATTTGGCACTCTTTGTATCACATGAGACCCCAACAATGACCTTATAAAAGCCCATATGGGTTTAGCCTAGCTTTTATGATAAAGACTAGCCGAATTCACTACTGAGCACAGTGAACCCCTAAGTCCATCAGTATGGTCTCTTAATGGGCCCAACATTTACACTAAATGGTCCTTGAGTCCAGTCATCCTATGAAGGCCTAAGGACAATGGTCTTATGTGAGATTAGCCCATCAGGTATAACAGCCCTAAATGGTCTTACACTTAACCTCTCAGCCCTTAATTATCAAACACTACCCGACAAGGGGGGACCTCTCCTTCGGCTGCAAGGTGCAGTGTTGCACTCTCTACCCGGATGGATGCTGAGAATTAAAATTTTGCAAACCTTTTTCTTAAAACATAATATATATATATATATATATATATATATATACTTCATATAAATATATTTTGCAAAACAAATCTCAAACAAGTTTGAAATCGACTGTCCAACAAAGGGGCTGATCCTGTCACTATGATCACCCACTCAAGCGGATTCTCAGACTGCCCCAACATACCCAGGTTATGACCCCGAAAGGATCTCACTAATTGGCATATCAAAGACAACCCAATCCGACACCTAGTGTAGTACCATAATCAAGTCTAGGAATTAGGTGTAGATTTCCAGTTTTGCCCACTAGTCTCCAATGTTGACGGCATAACTGGAAAATGGTTCGGGTTCAGTGCTTCAAACAAGCACACACTACATGTGCTTTGGGTCTAACCCTGACAACTGAGACAAGCTACCCCAACCTATTTGGCAGCACATGAGTGTCAGACTTAGCTAGATAAACTTCCCCAATTCTATCCAATGGCTGAGGACATTCTAAACTAACATGAGTCTAATAAGTGTCCAATTTACGAGTAAATACATAGAAACACACCAAATATAACATGAATCAATTATGTACTTTTATTCATTTACAATAAATGCATATGTACATCAATCTAATTGGAGGTTGTCAACAACTCAGCCTTTTCAAGAATGGAAATAGTACTTACCCTCCGCATGAGGGTGGGGCCTTGGTACAAACATGGTGCGGAAAATCTTTTGGGTCAGCTCCACGTCTCGGAGCCAAGCCACCACCAACATAGCGAGGGTGGTCCTAAGAGCATTAGGGGCCAGTTGACTGATGGAGATGTTGTACCACCTCAACAGCTCAAAGATGAGAGGATGGAGGGGAAACCTAAGACCGAACTATAAAAAGTGTTGTTAAATGTAGATTTCCCCCTCCTCCGACATCCAAGGCCAATAACCATTGTCGGGAACCCTAAGTCTATAGGACCGAGGGATGTGGTACTTTCTAGCCAAGGTCTTCACCTGCTCAAAGTCAAGGATACTGTCTTGCTCTGAGTGCAGAAGGCACTGTATGTTCACCCCTCGGGGTACTCAGCCACCAAACTCGGGCTGAGCATAGGGACCTCCTCGCCTTCGACCACGTCAAGGGACCCTAGAGACCCCTTGGCCTCCCTAGGCCTCGTAGATCCAATGCTCTCACTGGGAGAGTCATCGCCTCTTCGACTTCTTTCAACACTTAGAGGGAGAAGTCCTCTCCCTTAGCACTTTGACTTTAGGCTTTGGAGAAGGGACCTTGGGATCACTTGGCTTGTCTCCACCGCTACACGCAGTAGACGGGCTTTGGAAAGAGCTCGTTGTCAAAACATCTGGAAGCTCATAGCACTAAGGGCTGGAGTCTGAACAAGACATGACTGCAAAGGGGTTCTTTACCTAAGGATACGAGGTCTATGGATCTCTAAAGGAAAGCTGAGGTCTCTGAGAGCAACAACACTTGGAAGCAAATGGTGGGGGGAAGCACAACTAGGGTCCCTATTTAAAGAAAAACAAACAACCCAGAATGCCTCTAATCCAAAGGCCATGAAGCGACCACCTCCACAGCCCAGTTGAACGACTAACATGCGTCACTCGCCTCGGGAAGACGAAATGACGTCAGGCAAGCCATGATGCACACGGTCTGAACCCACCACCAAAAGTCATCCCCTGCACAGACTATGGCTTACCCGCAACAAGATCCATCTTGCCCATGGTGAAGCCACAACCGCCTGTCACTAAGTGTTACCCTTGGTGACCCCAGCCTAGGCCGACACCTCATACAATCTCACCTCGGCACCAGTGTGATAGGACACGAGGGCAAGTGCCCCTCACACCCGTATCCAACACAGACTTGAACTCATGGGTACCAAAGCTGAGGCCTCCAGGGAGCACAAGTCCCCACAGCGTCCCTCGAAGGTAAGATCGGAGACCATGTCGACACCATCACAGCCAACACTGGATGCATCCTCAGCAAGCTGAAGCCAAGGCTATCACCTAAAAGACCCATTGATGCCTCCAGTAAGGGTGACGCACTCTCCTCAGCCGAAGCCAAGGTCCTCAGTTTAGACCTCCACCATGGCCTCGAGAGTGGGGAGAAAATGATGTAGGGTGTAGATGGCTCAGACCAATGGCGTGCACGTGCATGGTAGACGGCAGCACCCAAGGCGAACCCAATGAGGGTGTGCATGGAATAGAGATCAGCACGCGACATGAAACCAATAGAGTGGCCATACGCGGTGACCTCGGATAACCACGCTCTTCAAGGCTGAACCACATCCTGACCGTTCAAGCCCACCTACCTCCATACAGCCTCAAGTATAAATAGGGGGCAACCCCCTCAAGGTAATGAACTAAAATCTAAGCCACTAATAACTCTACAGTTTCCCGTGTGACCTCGTATGAGCACTCCTTACTCAGGCCTCGTCCACCTCCTACTCTCACTAACTTGACCATCAAAGTCTTTGCCTCGAATTAGCACCCGAGGCCTCTAATGTTCTATCTCTTTCTTCACAGGTCTGACCTACCATCCCTCAGCCATAGTAGACCTCGGACTCATCAGCCTAAAGGGATGGGAGATCCATCGTATGGATGGCCGAACCATGCAGGGTGGCTAGGCGAATTTTCAAAAATTTCTTTCTCCCATCCGAAAATCCTATTCCCTAATTTAGAAAAATTGCATTTTTTAAGGTTTGTCCTTGAAACAAACCGGACCAAACCTAAAACCAAAAGGAAGCAAGTAGGGATGTACCTGATACAGAATAGTAGTAACTCCCAATGTAGGTGTTCACACCCAAAGAGGTTACCAAATCCTTCTCCACTCAAGAGGACACAACAAATTTTGAGGCAGAATCAACAAGAAGGGTTTTTAGCAAGAACCTATGATTCTTTACCAAGAATCGTGTAGGGTTATGTGTGAAGGGATGAGAGATCTATCATATGGATGGCCAAACCCTGCAAAAGGATTGGACAAAATTTAAAAAAATTCTCTCTCTTATCTGGGAATCGCATTCCCTATGTTAGAAAACTGCATTTTCAAGGATCGTTCTTGAATCCAAAACTGGACCAGATCTGAAACCATTAGGAAGTGAGGGAAATACCTGATATGAAGTAGTAGTAACTTCCAATGAAAGTGTTCACGCCCAAGGAGAAAACCAAAACCCGCTTCCACTGAAGATGGCACAGTGCATGTTGAAGCAGGATCAACAGGATGGCTCTTCAGCAAAAATCGAATAGGGTTGGTGTGCACAACTTCATATTGCTTCTTAACCAAGAAGCAATGTCAAGAACAATTCTTGATCACATCCACAAGTGGAGATCGAACTAGGTAGGGGTGGAAAGAATAGGGAAGAACTTTGCAAAATGTTGTATGTTAAACAGAGGAATTAGGAGAGAGTTGAGGGGATCAGAAATCCATCATATGTATAGCCAAACCCTACAGGTAGGTAGGGCGAAACTTCAAAATTTCTCTCTCCCATGTGGGAATCACATTCCGTATTTTAGAAAATCTGCATTTTCAAGGATCAATCTTGAACCTAAACCGGACCAAATCTGAAACCAAAAGGTAGGAGAGGGAGGTACTTGATACGAAGAAACAATATTTCCTAATGAAAGTGTTCACACCCAAGGAAAACTCCAAACACTGCTCCCACTGAAAATGACACAGCGTAGGGTGGAGCAGAATCAACATGTTCTTCACAGGAACCGAATCCTTCAGCAAGAATTCGATGGAGGGTATGTGAGAATGACTTGAAATCAATTTTTCTCCAAAAATTGATATCAAGAACCCTTCTTGATCGCTCTTACAGTGGAGAATGAACTAGCAAAGGTGGCAGCAGGAGGAGGGCACAAGAGCAGAAGATGGCATAGTCTTACTGTAGTTATCTTCTCTCTTTCTGTGATCTATGATCAGATAGTTGAGATGAATGGAGGTTCACCCTCCTCCTCCTTTTATAGTTTTAAAGAGAGCTCCTAATCTCATTAGGAGTTTCCTAATCCAAATCTGTATTTGGATCAAGACTTCTCCTTAAGAGATAAGGATAAGCCCTTATCTTACCTATAGATTAAATCAGCCCTCCTAATCTTATTAATAGTTTCCAAATCCAAATCTGTATTTGGATCTGAACTCTCAGAGTGGAAAGGGATAACTCCCTATCCTATCTGCTGATCCAAATCCCAAATCCGCCCCTTCTTTAACTAATCAAATTAGACCAGTTCGATTTGGGTTTATGCCCATTAAGTCCATGTGCTCACTAACCTTCCAGACTACTGCCTAGTTGGGTTTCCTTGTATGGTGTGGGACCCAAACATTGATATACACATCATCCACATGGGTTCAGCCTAGCCTCTGTTACAAGGCCTGGACGAATTCACTATTATGGATAGTGAACCCCAGATCCCATGACCATGGGCTCTTAATGGGCCCAACACTTACACTAAGTGGTCCCTAGGCCAAGCCACCTTATAAAAACCCAGGGACTGTGGGCTGATGCAAGATTAGCCCATCAGGTATTACCCTCAATGGTCTTACACTTAACCTCTTAGCCCATAATGATCAAACACTGCCTGACAAGAGAGGACCTCTCCCTCGGCAGCAAGGAAAAGTGCTGCACTCTCTACTCACATGGATCCCGGGAATTAAAACCTTTTGCAAACATTTTGAAACCATAATATATATGTATATCTTTATATAAATATATTTTGCAAAAACAAATTTCAACAATTAAAATCGGTTGCTGGCAGCTTTGGTTTCCAGCAGAGATAATGCATCTTCGATCATTACCTTTGTCCGACAAAGGGGTTGATCCTGTCACTATGATCACCCACTCAGATGAATTCTCGAACTAACCCAACGTACCCAGGTTTTGACCCCCTCCAAGGATCTCACTGATTGGCATATCAAAGATAGGCCAATCCAACACCTAGTGCAATATCAAATCGAGTCTAGGGGTTAGGTGTAACATTCCAGTTTCGCCCACTAATCACCAAGGTTCAGGGCAATACTGGAATTCTGGTCCGGTTTAGGGTTTCAAGTAAACCTACACTGCATGTACCTCGGGTCTCACCCTAGCAGCTGAGACAAGCTACCCCAACCAACTTGGCGGCACATCATTGTCAGCCTTATCAGGATAAATCTCCCCCGATCTATCCATCGGTTGTGAACATTCTAAACTAACACGAGTCTCATATGTGTCCAGTTTAAGGGTATTACATAGAAACACACCATAATAACATGAATCAAATATGTACTTCATTCATTTACATTAAATGTGATAAGGTACATCATTTCGATTGGAGCTAAGTGCATACACTGTCTAACAGCTCCCACTTGCACTCAGGTCCAATCGCGTACAAGCCAGAGTCCCAGACTTTTCACATGTTTCTCAAACACTTTTTGTGTCAGTGGCTTAGTCAATGGGTCTACTACATTCTCCGCTGATGCTACCTTCTGATTCAGGATGTCCCCTCTTCCAACTATCTCCCGTAGTACATGGTACTTCCTCTCGATGTGCTTCGATTTCGAGTGGGCTCATGGCTCCTTAGCTTGAGCAATAGCTCCATTGTTGTCACACAACAATGGAATGGGTGATGTGCTGGATGGAACTACTCCAAATTCATGAATGAACTTCTTCATACATACGACTTCTTTGGCAGCCTCACTTGCAGTAATGTATTCGGCTTCGGTTGTGGAATCTGCAATGGACCCCTATTTACTGCTTTTCCAACAAACAACACACGATCCTATCGTAAAAACATACCTAGATGTAGACTTTCTATCATCTGGATCTGAATAGAAGTCAGCATCAGTATACCCCTAAATCTGTAGTGAGCTACCATCAAATACCAGACAAAACTCTTTTCTCCTTCGAAGGTACTTGAGTATGTTTTTCACAACAGTCCAGTGCTCCTACCCTATGTTGGCCTAGAATATGCTTACCACACTCACTACCTAAGCAATGTCAGGACGAGTGCACAGCATGGCATACATGATGCTCCCCACGGCTGAGGCATTGGGAACATCCTTCATGCCCTCAATCTCCTTAGGAGTCTTGAGAGACATCCCTTGGAGAGAGTGACTCTGTGCCTGAAAGGTACATTTCCTTTCTTGGAATTCTCCATGTTGTATCTCTTAACTATTTTGTCAATGTAAGCAGATTGGGAAAATCCTATTATCCTCTTCAATCTATCTCTATAGAGTCGAAGACCCAATATATAGAAGGCTTCTCCAAGATCTTTCATGGAGAATTGTTGTGAAAGCCATACTTTCACCGTAGTCAAACTTATCTCCACTAGATTTCCTGTAAACACAGGGCTCATCTGGGTTCTGCTCAAAGTCAAACTTTTTGATTGTAGAGTCAAGCTGGATGTTCAAACTCCTAAAAGCTTGCTTAATTCCATATATGGATCTATTTAATTTGCATACCATGTGTTCTTGACCCGCAGCTATGAAACATTGCGGTTGCTACATATAGATATCTTCAGTAAGATCTCCATTAAGGAACACAGTTTTGACATCCATTTGCCAAATCTCGTAGTCATGGTATGCTACTACAGCTAGTAGGATCCTAATGGATTTAAGCATGGCCACCGGCGAAAAGGTTTTCTCATAATCGAATGCCATCTTTCTGAATATACCCTTTCGCCACAAGACGAGTTTTATAGGTCCCAACCTTACCATCGGGGCTCTTCTTCCTCTTATAGATCCATTTGAAACCAATTACTTTTACCCTAGGGGGCGGATCTACTAGATTCCAGAATCCATTGGTATCCATTGAGTCCATCTCAGCTCTCATGGCATCTACCCACTTCAAGGAATGTATGTCCAACATAGCTTCCGTATAAGTCACGGGATCCTCCTCACTTGTAGTTTCCACCAGATAACTATCTTGGTCATAGCCAAAATGAACTGGAGGCCTGGATACCCAGGTAGATCTTCTAGGTTGGTCACTACCTGGAACTTGTGGGACACCTCCCACTAACCCTGAGCTCTCTTCATCAAGAACAACTTCTTGACGATGATTGTTCAGGATATAGTCTTCCTCCAAGACATGGGCATTTTGGCTATAGAACACCTTCTATTCTCCTGGGTCATAGAATAGGTAACCCAGAGAGCCCTTGGGGTATCTTACAAATAGGCAATGGCTGGTTTTAGATTCCAATTTGCCTGCACTCGTTCTTTTAACATGTACTAGACAAGCCTAAATCTTCAAGTGTCTCACACTTGGTTTCTTTCCTGTCCAAAGTTCCTAGGGAGTCTTTGGAACTGATTTAGTTGGAATCTGATTCAGCAGGTATATCATAGACTTTAATGCATAACCCCAAAAGGATGTGGGTAACTTTGAGTGTAAGGAGAAGTGACTGGACCATATCCAATAAGGTCTTATTCCTCCTCTCTGAAACACCATTTAGTTGTGGTGTAGCAGGAGGAGCTAACTGTGATACTATCCCGTTGACCTTCAAGTAGTCCCTGAATTCGTCAGAGAGATACTCGCCACCTCGATCCAATCAAAGGATTTTAATTTCTCTCCCTAACTGTTTCTTGACCTCTTGTCTGACCTCTTTGAACTTTTCAAATGATTCAGATTGGTGTCTCATTAGGTACACATAACCATACCAAGAATAATCATCGGTGAATGTAATAAAATACACGTGCTGGTTATGAGTCCTAACACTCAGGGGACCACATACATTAGTATGTATAAGGTCAAGTGTGCCTGTACATCTTTTAGGCTTACCATTAAATGGTCGTTTTGTCATCTTACCCTGAAGGCAAGGTTCACAAGTGGGAAGCTTTTCTACAGTTAGAAAAACCAAAGGACCATCCTTTACCAACCTTGTGATACAATCAATACTGATATGGCCAAGTCGGTAATGCCACAGGCACGTGGGATTAATTGTATCATGGATTCTTTTCTTGGGGAAATCAACCGACATAGTTTCGGCTATGTTAGTTTCTAGAGAAGGATGGAGAACATAGTGACCATTCTCAAGTTCTCCGAATGCAATGAATTTGCTATTTCTTTTAATAGTAATCATATTACCAAAAAGAATAGAATATCCATCCGCACACAATTTTGAAACAGAAATCAAATTTCTTCTCAAATTCTGTACATAAAGACAATCTATTAGTACAATAGATCCTTCTCTGAAAATTAACTCTACGGTTCCTATGGCCATAGCTGCAAGTCCCCAAGTAAAGAGTTACTTCTCTGTCACTCAGTCTTCTACTTATCCTGAACCCTTACAGTAAGTTACACGCATGGGTCGATGCCCCGAAGTCAATACACCAGGAAACAGAAGTTACTAACAAATTGGTTTCTATGACGCAGGATTCGAAATTACCTTTCTTGGATTCCAGGTATTGAGGACAGTTCCTCTTTTAGTGGCCGGTCTGTTTGTAGAAGTGATAAGCATCCGATGCTCTGTCCTTCTTCTGCTTCTTGGACTTGGTGGCTTTCTTTTGTGGCTTCTTCTTTGCCTTCCTCTTTTTCTTGGCCGACTTGTTAGTTTCAACAAGCATAGCAAGAGGCTCATCCTTCTTAATCAGTTCTTCAGCCCTCTGCAATATATTGTTGACTTCTTGAATGCTGACACTCAGCTTGTTCATGTTGTAATTCATGATGAACGGATTGGAGGAAGGAGGCAAAGAATTCAGGATGGTGTTTACCTTAGTGACATGGTCCAGCCCGGATCCAAGAGCTTCAAGCTCATTGATATATCCCATCATCCGAAGACAATGGTCATGAACCTGCTGCCCCTTGGACATCTGCACGGTCAGGAACTGCTTCAAGACCTTCTGCCGAGTAGAATGGTTCTGCTCTTTGTACATTGTCTTTAGACTGTCCAATATGTCCTTGGCTAGCTCGATCTAATTGAACTGCCTCTGTATCGGATTGTCCAAGGAGGCAATGATATAGCACTGGGATAGGGAATTTTTTTCTTCCCACTCTTGGTAGTCCCTC
This sequence comes from Nelumbo lutea, assembly GCA_022828595.1. Taxonomy (NCBI): domain Eukaryota; kingdom Viridiplantae; phylum Streptophyta; class Magnoliopsida; order Proteales; family Nelumbonaceae; genus Nelumbo; species Nelumbo lutea. The sequence goes on along the minus strand of JAKGHH010000007.1, from coordinate 63,615,667 downwards.
CTTCGAGCCTCAGAATTCCTATCTCCCAGACGCTCCGGGGTAGGGTTTTTAGCCACCTTGTCCAACTTCTCAGAAGTCAAGACCAACATAAGGTTACTGTACCAGTCAGCATAGTTTGGTCCTTTAAGTTTGTTGTCATCCAACAGCTTTGCAAATTGTCTATTTGCCATTTATGGTAAAAAGCAAACATCAGTCCACAACCTAATTTGATTCATGTTATATACATAGATATGGCTTTTAATCTATGTTCCATTTTCATTTGTTAATCTCCGAGATTTCCCTCCTTTCTGTGAAGGATCATATCCACTCATCGTATGAGCTTTCCCTTTGGCCTTTGTCAAACAAGGTTCATTGCCATTTTAGGTTAAACCTTTTTTGTCCAGTGAGTGCTCACCCATCATATTCGTGAATGCCAAGGTACCGTGAGAAAGTCTTCCATTTTAAGATATGCCCCTCCCACATCGGTCTATGACGCGCCCCTATCATCTTATGAAAAATTCCAACAGATCCATCAGCACTTGGATAGCCCAATTTTTGGATGTGTTTCCTCTTAACTAAAGGACCCATCTTCATGCTAATGATGGAAGGCCTTTAGAGAGTTCATCATATGAATCTCCCTATCACATGCACCCATATTTCAGGAAGGAACAAAAAATTACACCCTAGTTTGATTTAGGTCATAACAAAGTGGCTCCCACTGACTTTCATAAAGCCAGATTTAGGTGGGCCTTAAACGGCTAGGGTTCCGCATGGTTTATCTTTAGGAGAGGTGTGGGGCCCACCATGAAGGGAGATCATCCAATGATCTTTAGGACACCATGGAAATGATGTGCATTCAGCCATGGTGTGCGCAAGAGCCACTATCGTATCAGCATGGGCCAAGTACTTATAGCCCATGAACGTTGCACATCACACATCCATACATCACATGCAATGATAGAATTGATCCAATCAATTAATATCTGTAAAGTCCATTGTTAAAGCCCAATTTAATCCATAATATTACTGATTAATATTATCTAGGTATATGGGCTGAATAGCAGTTAACAGTTCGGCCCATATAGCTTTTCTACAATTAGTGGGCTTTAGCAATTTTAACTCCTTAAAACTAGGCCTTACAGGTGTGGGCCAAGTTAAGTGTCACAATTAAACAACAATCCCTTGACCCAAAAGTGGGAAATTAGGGCTGAGAACAACCCCCATCGAACTACAGATTTGGTCCAACCAGTTTGGTCCAATCTAGTTCGAATGGGTCTAGGGTTTGATTTTTAATTCAAGAATTAATTCAAGAAAATGATCTGAAATTAATTACTATTCAAAAGTAAACAGAAATCAGTACAGGGTTGTTCGCACATCTCCTAACCTACAAAATAGATGTTAGATCACAGTTTGCAATTTCATAAACTGTAAATCGCATATAACGATTTCCTTATCTGCAAATTCTCCTTCTCTTGTGCAGCCACCTTCTATCATGAAATAAAATAAATAGAAAACCCTAATCTTTCTATTAATATATTACATCAGATCGAATTCCTATACATTCAGTCTAGAAATTAAAAAAAATTAATTACAGACCAAAATTAATAGAACTGCAAAATCGCAGATATCCTATGCCAATAAAGAATTCGATCTCCTTTGTACGAACAACCCATAAATCAAGAAAATTATAAAAATCAATTCTAAATAAATTTTAGATCATTCATCCTTGATCTAGGAAACAATTTCCTAGAAAAACCACAATCTGCACAAATCGAGTGGAACGCCTTCTGCTCATTTGCGCTGGTTTAGATCTGATTTATTTCGGTTCAAGATTTGAACCATGGCTCTGATACCACTGAATGGATGAGAAATCTATCATATTGATAGCCTGAACCCTGCAAGAAGGTAGGGAAAATTTTCAAAATTTTCTCTATCACCCATGTGGGAATCACATTCCCTGTTTTAGAAAATCTGCATTTTCAAGGATCAATCTTGAACCTAAACCGAATCAGATCTGAAACCAAAAGGTAGGTGAGGGAGATACCTGATACGAAGAAACAATATCTCCCAATATAGGTGTTCACACCCAAGGAAAACTCCAAAGACTCCTCCTACTAAAGATGACACAGCGTAGGGTGGAGCAGAATCAGCAGATTCTTCACAAGAACCGAATCCTTCAGCATGAATTTGATTCAGGGTATGTTAGAACGACTTCAAATCAGTTTTTCATCAAAAATTGATATCAAGAACCTTTCTTGATCACACCTACGAATGGAGAACGAACTGGCAATGGCGATAGTAGGAGGAGGGCACAAGAGCAGAAGATGGCACAGTCTTACTATTGTTGTCTTCTCTCTTTCTATGATATGAGATCTGATCTTATGTGATGAATGGATGTTCGCCCTCCTCCTCCTTTTATAACCTTATAGAGAGCTCCTAATCTCAATAGGAGTTTCCAAATCCAAATCTGTATGTGGATTTGGACCCTCTGAGTGAATAGGGATAACTCTCTATCCTATCTGCTGATCCAAATCCCAGATCAACCCCCTTCTTTTACTAATCAAATTAGACCAATTCAATTTGAGCTTTAGGACCATTAAGTCCATGTGCTCACTTACCTTCCAAAATGCTGCCCAGTTGGGTTTCCTTGTATGGTGTGGGACCCAATCATTGATCTACACATCAGCCACATGGGTTCACCCTAGCCTCTGTTACAAGGCCTAGCCGAATTCACTGTTATGGACAGTGAACCCCTGAGCCCATCACCATGGGCTCTTAATGGGCCCAACACTTACACTAAGTGATCCCTGGGCCAAGCCACCTTATAAAAACCCAAGGACTGTGGGCAAATGCAAGATTAGCCCATCAGGTATTACCCTCAATGGTCTTACACTTAACCTCTCAGCCCATAATGATCAAACACTGCCCGACAAGAGAAGACCTCTTCCTCGGCTGCAAGGAACAGTGCTGCACTCTCTGCTCATATGGATCCCGGGAATTAAAACATTTTTCAAACATTTTGAAACTGTAATATATATGTATATCTTTATATAAATATATTTTGCAAAAACAAATTTCTTCACCAAGAAACAATACCAAGAATAGTTCTTGATCACTCAAAGAGGTGGAGATCGAACTAAGCAGGGCAGCAAAAGTAGAGGAAGAAAAAGATTGCAAAAAGGAAGTGAACTTTTTGTAGAATTCGTCCCCTTATTTAAATCCTTCCTTGGATCAGCTTCCTAATCCAATTAGGAATGAGTTTCTTGATCCAAATCTGATATTTGGATCTGTACTCTCAAGTGGATAAGACTTATCTTATTCAACTGCTAATTCTAATCAGATTATAAACTCATATTTGTCTATTTAATTAAATCACTTAAGCCCATTTTAAAATGGGCCTTAGGCCCATTAAGTCACACTACTCACTTTACCTTTTCAATGCTGGCTAGTTTGGCTCTCTTTGTATGGTGTGGGACCCTAGCATTGATCTACACATCAGCCACATGGGTTCAACCCAGCCTATGTTACAAGGCCTAGCCAAATTCACTACAAAACACAATGAACCCCTAAGTCCATCAGTATGGACTCTTTATGGGCTCAACATTTACACTAAATGGTCCTTGGGTCCAGCCATCTTATGAATGCCCAAGGATTGAAGGCAGATGCAAGATTATCCCATCAAATATAACACTCAATTGTCTTACACTTAACCTCTCAGTCCATAATGATAAAACACTACTCGACAAGAGATGATCTCTCCCTTTGCTGCAAGGTACAAAGTTGCACTCTCTAATCACATGGATCATGGGAATTAAAACCTTTTTGCAAACATTTTGTGAAACCATAGTTTATATGTATATCTATATATAAATATATTTTGCAAAAACAAATCTCAACAATTTGGAATCAATTGCCGGTAGTTTAGGTTTCCATCAGAGAGAGTGCATTCCCCGATCATTCACTTTGTCCAACAAAGGGACTGATCCTATCACTATGATCATCCACTCAGGTATTCTCTGACTGCCCCAACATACCTAGGTTTTGACCTAGTCAAGGATCTCATTGATTAGCATATCAAAGACAGCCTAATCCTACACCTAGTGCAATACCATAATCAAGTCTAGGGGTCAGGTGTAAGATTTCAGTTTTGCCCATCTGTCTCCAAGAAAATTATAAAGAACAATTCTAAATAAATTTTTGATCATTTTCCCTTGATCTGTGAAACAATTTCCCAGAAAAACCACAATCTGCACAAATCGGGTAGAACACCTTCTGCCCATTTGCACAGGTTCAGATCTGATTTATTTCGGATTTGAACCATGGCTCTGATACCAATGAAGGGATGAGAGATCCATCGTATGGATAGCCGAACCTTGCAGGTAGGTAGGGCAAAATTTCAAAATTTCTCTCTCTCCCATGTGGGAATCACATTCTCTGTTATAGAAGATCTGCATTTTCAAGGATCAATCTTGAACCTAAACTGGACCAGATCTGAAACCAAAAAGTATGAGAGGGATGTACCTGATACGAATAAACAATATCTCCCAATGAATGTGTTCACACCCAAGGAAAACTCCAAAGACTACTCCAACTGAAGATGACACAGTGTAGGGTGGAGCATAATCAATAGGTTCTTCACAAAAATCGAATCCTTCAGCAAGAATTCGATGGAGGGTATGTGAGCACGGCCTCAAATAATTTTTTCTCCAAAAACTGATATCAATAACCTTTCTTGATCGCTACTACAGTGGAGAATGAACTAGCAAAGGTGGCAGCAGGAGGAGGGCACAAGAGCAGAAGATGGCATAGTCTTACTGTAGTTATCTTCTCTCTTTCTGTGATCTATGATCAGATAGTTGAGATGAATGGAGGTTCGCCCTCCTCCTCCTTTTATAGCCTTAAAGAGATTAGCTCCTAATTCCATTAAGAGTTTCCTAATCCAAATCTTTATTTGGATCTGGACTCTTTTTAAGAGAAAATGATAAGCCCTTATCTTATCTGTAGATTAGATCAGCCCTCCTAATTTTATTAAGAGTTTCCAAATCCAAATCTATATTTGGATCTGGACTCTCTGAGTGGATAGGGAGAACTTCCTATCCTATCTGCTGATCCAAATCCCAGATCCGCCCCTGTCTTTAACTAATCAAATTAGACCAGTTCGAATTGGTCTTTAGGCCCATAAAGTCTTTGTGCTCACTAACCTTCCAAACTGCTGCCCAGTTGGGTTTCCTTGTATGGCATGGGACCCAAACATTGATTTACACATCAGCCACATGGGTTCAGTACAGCCTTTGTTACAAGGCCTAGCCGAATTCACTGCAGAACATTGTGAACCTCTGAGTCCATCAGTATGGGCTCTCAATGGGCCCAACATTTACACTAAATGGTCATTGGGTCCAGCCATCTTATGAAGGTCCAAGGACTATGGTCTGATGCAAGATTAGCCCATCAGGTGTAACTGTTAATGGTTTTACACTTAACCTCTCAGCCCATAATGATTAAACACTACTCGACAAGAGAGGACCTCTCCCTCGGATGCAAGGTACATTGTTGCACTCTCTACTCACATGGATCCTGGGAATTAAAATCTTTTGCAAACATATTGTGAAACCAAAATATATGTGTATATCTATGTATAAATATATTTTGCAAAGCAAATCTCAATAACTTGAAATCACCTGCCAGTTGTTTAGGTTTCCATCAGAGGGAGTGCATTCCCCGATCATTCACTTTCTTCGACAAAGGGGCTAATCCTATCACTATGATCACCCACTCAGGTGAATTCTCGGACTACCCCAACATACCTAGGTTTTGACCTAGTCAATGATCTCAATGATTGGCATATCGAAGACATCCAATCTGACACCAAGTGCAGTACCATAATTGAGTGTAGGGGTCAGGTGTAACATTCCAGTTTTGCCCATTTGTATTCAAGATTTAGGGCAATATTGGAATTTGGTCTGGTTCAAGGTTTTAAGAAAACCCACACTGCATGTACCTCGAGTCTCACCCGGGCAGCTGAGACAAGCCACCCCAACCCACTTGGCAGCACATCATCTCTAGCCTTGGTAAGATAAATCTCCCCAAATCTATCCAACGACTATAAAGATTCTAAACTAACACGAGTCTCATAAGTGTCCAGTTAAAGGGTATTACACAGAAACACACCATAGTAACATGAATTAATTATGCACTTTATTCATTTGCAATAAATGACAACAAATACATCAATCTGATTGGAGCCAAGGGCATTACTGTCTAATAGCTCTGACTTGCACTTTGGTCCAATCGGGTACAAGCCTTAGTCTCAAACTGTCCACATATTTCTCGAACACTTTCTATGTTAGTTGCTTAGTCAATGGGTCTGCCACATTCTTCGTTGATGCTACCTTCTAATAATAATCTCCTGTAAATCTAGTGTTATCACACAATAGTGGAATGGGTGATGCGTTGAATACCAAATTCCAAAATGAACACCTTCATCCATTAGGCAGCCTCACGGCAATGTGCTTGGCTTGGGTCATGGATTATTTTTCTTACTGCGCAGGACCCCATTATAAAGATTCTACCAGATGTAGACTTTCTACCATCTAGGTCTGATTGGAAATCGACATCGGTATACCCTAGGATCTGTAGTGAACTACCATCGAATGCTAGACAAAACTCTTTTGTCCTTCGAAGGTATGAGTATGTTTTTCACAGCTGTCTAGTGCTCCTAACCTGGGTTAGATTGAAACCTACTTTCCACACTCACTGCCTGAGTAATGTCAGGTCGAGTGCATAATATGGCATACATGATGCTCCCTACGGCTGAAGTACATGGAGTTTCTCTCATGCCTTCAATCTCTTCAAGAGTCTTGGGAGACATGCCCTTGGAGAGAATGACTTCATGCCTGAATGGAACATTTCCATTCTTGGAGTTCTCCATAGAGTCAAAGTCATATTATCTTCTTCAATCCTGAAAGGAACATTTTCTGTATCTTTTGACAATCTTGTAAATACAGGGCTCATCTAGATTCTACTCAAAGTCAAACTTATTTGATAGTAGAGTCAAACTAGATGTTCCAGCTCCTAGAAGTTTGCTTAAGTCCATATATGGATCAAGTGAGTTTACACACCATGTGTTCCTAACCTGTCGCTATGAAAGCTTGCAATTGCTATATATAGATATCTTCAGTAAGATCTTCATTCAAGAACACAGTTTTGACATTCATTTGCCAAATCTCATAATCATGGTATGCTGCTACAGCTAGTAGGATCCTAATGGACTTAAGCACGGCTAGAGGCGAAAAGGTTTCCTCATAGTCGAGCCCTCTTTCTAAGTGTACCCTTTCCCCACAAGACGAGCTTTATAGGTCTCAACGTTACCATCTGGGCCCTTCTTCCTCTTGTAAATCTACTTACAACCAATTGCATTTACCCCAAGGGGTGGGTCTACAAGAGTCCAGACCGTGTTGGTTTCCATTGAGCCCATCTCAACTTTCATGGCATTTAGCAACTTCAAGAAATCTATGTCCAACATAACTTTTGAATAAGTCACGGGATCCTCCTCACTCGTCATGACTTTCACCAAGTAACTTTCTTAGTCATAGCCATAATGAATTGGAGGTCTGGATACCCGGGTAGACCTTCTAGGTTGGTTATTATCTGGAGCTTGTGGGACATCTCCCATTATCCCTGAGCTTTCCTCATCTAGAACAACTTTCTAATGATGGTTGTTTAGGATGTAATCTTCTTCCAAGAAATGGGTATTTCAACTACAAAACACATTTTTCTCTTTTGGGTCATAGAATAAATATCCTACAGAACATTTGGGGTAGCCTACAAATAGGCAACGACTGGTCTTGGATTCCAATTTGTCTACATTAGTCTTTTTAACATGTGCTAGACAACCCCAAATCTTCTAGTGTCTTACACTAAGTTTCTTACCGGTCCATAGCTCATTTGGAGTCTAAGGAATGAATTTGGTTGGAACCCGGTTCAGTATGTATATTGTAGTATCTAATGCGTACCCCCAACAGGATGTAGGTAGTTTCGAGTGTACAAGAAGTGATCAGACCATCCAATAAAGTCTGATTCCTCCTCTTTGATACACCATTTAATTGTGGTGTAGCAGGAGGAGCTAACTATGAAACAATCCCTTTGTCCCTTAAGTAGTCCTTGAATTCATCGGAGAGATGTTCACCTCCTCGATCTGATCAAAGGGCATTGATCTATTTCCCCAATTGTTTCTCAACCTCTTGCCTGAACTCTTTGAACATTTCAAAGGATTTAGACTTATGTCTCATTTGGTACACGTAACCATACCGTGAATGATTATCGGTAAATGTTATGAAACAAATGTGCTGGTTACGTGTCCTAACATTCAGGGGACCACATACAACAGTACGTATTAGGTTAAACGTGCTTGTAGATCTTTTAGGCTTACTTGTAAATGGTCATTTCGTTATCTTACCCTGAAGGCAAGGTTCACAGGTTGAAAGATCTTCTACAGTTAGAAAATCCAAAGGACCATCCTTTACCAACCTTGTGATACGATCTATGTTAATGTGGCCAAGTCGGTAATGCCATAGGCACGTTATGTTCTCTTCATGGGGATTATTTCTGACATAGTTTCGGTTAAGTTTATTTCCAGAGAAGGATGGAGAACATAGAGATCATTCTCAAGTTCTCCATATGTGAGGAATTTGATATTCCGTTTAATAGTAATCATATTACTGAACAAAATAGAATAACCATCCATTTACAATTTTGAAAACTGAAATCAAATTTCTTCTAAGTGTAGGTACATAAAGACAATTTTTAAGTACAATGATTCATTCTCTAAAAACTAATTTATAGTTCCTATGGCTGTAGCTACAACTGTTGCAGAAGTCCCCAAGTAGAGCACCACTTCTCTGTCACTCAGCCTTTTTCTTTTCTTGAACCCCTGCAATTGTGTTACATGAATAAGTAGAAGCCCCGGAGTCAATACACCAGGATGTAGTAGTGACCAAAAACTTGGTCTCTATGACAAAAGATTCAAAAGAACCTTGTTTCTTGGTCTCTAGGTACTAAGGGCAATTTCTTTTCCAGTGGCCGATCTACTTGCAAAAATGACAGTCATTCAATGTCTTGTCGTTCTTTTGCCTTTTAGGATTGCTAACCTTTATTCTAAGGCTTTTTCCTTGCCCTCCTCTTTTTCTTACCAAAATTTTCACCTTCAACAAGCATGGCTATCAATTTGTCCTTCTTAATCAGTTATTCAGCCCTCTACAGCATATTGCTAAGTTCCTGAAGGCTAACATTTATCATATTCATGTTATAATTCATGATAAACTAATTGAAGGAGGGAGGTAAGGAGTTTAGGATGGCATCAACTTTGGTGACATGATCAAGCCTTGACCTGAGAGCCTCCAGTTCATTGATGTAGTCAATCATCTTTAAACAATGGTCATGAACCATTTGGCTTTCAATCATTTTAGCGGTCATAAATAGTTTTAGGACCTTCTATCGAGTAGAACGATTCTCCTCGTCATACATCGTCCTCAGGCTATCCAAAATATCCTTGGACACTTCGATCTGATCGAATTGTCTCTGTATCGGATTGTCGAGGGAGGCTATGATATAGCACCGGATAAGAGAGCTCTTCTCTTTGAAAACAATGGTAGGATCCATCTAATGGATGCCATGAGGGTTGCAGAATGGGTGGGTGAATTTCCAAAATTTTCCTACCTTCTTCCAACTGGAAATCATATCTCCCTAAATTTAGAATACAATATTCAAGGATTATACTTGAACCATAATTGAATCAGATCTGAACAAAAAAGAAAAGGGAGGATTATACCTGATCCAGAGAAACAGTATCTCCCAAAGTTGGTGTTCACACCCAAAGAAGACACCAAGATCCGCTCCTATTGAAGATGACACAGCTGTATGTGGTACGGCACCAGCTGAGTGCGTCCTACACACTGGTTCCTTCGCAATAATCCTCTGGAAACTCTGTTCACCGAATCTTTTTAAGTCTTTTCTGCAAGATTGATGTCAAGAAACAATTTCTTGATCTCTTTCTTCTTCAAAGATTGAATCTTGTAAGGACGAATGGCGGCGGCTGGAGGAGAACTCCGGGGACGAAGATGGCTGACTTGCTTCAGTTCTCTCTGGAGTATGAATGAGATCTGATCTCAATTTGCAGGATGCTTTCTTCCTTACTCAAAAACCCCTTGTTCAAAATCTAATGTTTTTTCTCTTAGGGTTTTTCCTCCTTTCTTCTTGATTAAAAAACCTCCTAATTAGGAGTTATCCCAATCCAAATCAGTATTTGGATAGGGGATGATCTTAATCCTATCTGCAGAGTAAGTTAGTTTACTCATGATCCTATCAGGAGGTTACCAAATTCAAATCTGATTTGAATTTGGTCTCCTAGAGTGGATAAGGTTAAAGGCCCAATCCTTTTACTAACATTAATCTTAGATCCACCCCATAGATGAGTGATCATATTAGCCTAGCTCGAAATGGGCTTTTGGCCCATTAATTGTTCAGTGCTTAACTAGTTTCCAATCTGCTACCCAGTTGGGCTTCTTTGTATGGCGTGGGACCTAAGCATTGATCTACACACCAGCCACATGGGTTCAGCCCAGCCTTTATTACAAGGCCTAGCCGAATTCACTGAAAACCCCAGTGAACCCTTGAGCCCATCACATGGACCCTATGGGCCCAACACTTACATTAAGTGGTCCCTAGGCCAAGCCATCTTATAAAAACCCAGGGACTGCGGGCAGGTGCAAGATTAGCCCATCAGGTACTATCCTAAATGGTCTTACACTTAACCTCTCAGCCCTTAATGATCAAGCACTGCCCAACAAGAGAGGACTTCTCCCTCGGCTGCAAGGAGCAGTGCCGCACTCTCTACTCACATGGATCCAGGGAATTAAAACCATTTGCAAACATTTTGAAACCATACTTATATATATATCATATATAAATTTTGCAAAACAAAATTCCAACGATTGAAATCAATTGTCAGCAGTTTGGTTTCCATCAGAGAGAGTGCATTCCCGATCATTACCTTTGTCCGACAAAGGGACTAATCCTGTCACTATGATCACCCACTCAGATGAATTCTCAGACTGCCCCAACATGTCCAGGCTTTGACCCCTGCTAAGGATCTCACTGATTGGCATATCAAAGACAACCTGATCCAACGCCTAGTGAAGCATCATAATCGAGTCTAGGGGTCAGGTGTAACTTTCCAGTTTTTCCCATCTGTCTCCAATGTCCAGGGCAATACTGGAAATCTGGTCCGGTTCAAAGATTCAAGTAATTCCATACTGCATGTGCCTTGGGTCTTACCCTGGTGGCTGAGACAGGCCATCCCAACACTTGGTGGCACACTAGTATCAGCCTTGGCAGGATAAATCTCCCCAGACTTATCCAATGGCTGTGAACATTTAAAACTAACACGAGTCTCTATAAGTCTCCAGTTTCAGGGTCTTACATAGAATTATACCAAACAACATGAATCAAACATGCATTTTATTTATTTACACTAAATGTCAAAAGTACATCAAATCGGATTGAAGCTAAGGGCATACAAAACTGTCTAACACTCTTCCTATTCTTGATATTCCTTCCTACGAGCCTCAAAAGCCTTATCACCTGGACGATCCAAAGTAGGGTTTTTAGCAACCTTGTCCAATTTCTTGGATGTTAATACGAGCATAAGGTTACGGAACTAGTCATCATAGTTTGGGCCCTTAAGCTTATTATTGTCCAACAATTTGGTGAATTGTCCATTTGCCATTTCTGATAAAGGCAAAGCAAATTATTAGTCTTCAACTTGAATTGATTCATGTTATACGCATAGAAATGGCTTTTAATCTATGTTCTATTTCCATTTATTCATCTCTGAGATTTCCCTCTTATCTCAGTGACGGAGACTGCGATGTATGTCTCTAGTAATGTGGGAAATCACATAGAGTGCATGGAGCCAATTTTTTCAGCTGCATAACCTGACTGCCTTCTGTAAAGGATCATATCTAATCATCTTATGAGCTTTTCCTTTGGCCTCTGTTAGACAAGGTCCATTGTCATTTTAGGTTAAACCTTTTTGTACAGTAAATATTTACCCATCATATTCGTGAACGCCAACATACCGCGTGAGAGTCTTCCATTTTAGGATAGGCCCCTCCCACATCGGTCTATGACACCCCCATCATCTTATGAAACAATCCAACAAACTCACCAGCAAATGGATAGCCTAATTTTATGGTGCATCTCCTCATTACTGATAAGCCCATCTTCATGCTAACGATGAATGGCCTTTAGAGAGTTCATCATATGAATCTCCCATTGACTTTCTTAAAGTCAATGGGAGTAATTATGCCTTAGTTCTTTATTTAGGTCAAACCAAAGTGGCTCCCATTGACTTTAAGAAAGTCAATGGGAGTAATTATGCCTTAGTTCTTTATTTAGTTCAAACCAAAGTGGATCCTATTGACTTTCTTAAAGTCAGATTCTGATGGATCCCAAACGGGCTAGGGTTCCGCACAGTTCCTCTTGCGAAGGAAGCTGATGTGGGGCCATCAAGAAGGGAGATCATCCAATGATCTTAAGGACACCATGGCAATGATGTGCATTCAGACATGGCGTGTGAAAGAGCCACTAGGGAATTAACATGGGCTAAGTGCTTATGGCCCACGTACATAGCACATCACATGCATGAAACAATCACATAATTGATCCAATCAATTAAATCAAATGTAAAACCCTAAATTAATTCATGTTAAATCAATATCAGCCCATTAAAGCCCATAATATTATCTAATAACGTTACCTAGGTATATGGCCTAAACTGCATAAGGCAGTTCGACCCATATAGCAATTATGTTGTAAATGGGCTAATGCAGTTTTAACTTGTCAAAACTAGGTTTTACAGGGTGGCTGAATTGCATCTTGCAATGGGCCATCAAACCCTTGGTCCATATTCAAAATTTAGGGCTGAGAATAGTCCATATTGAACCACAATTTTCGGTCCAACTAGTTTGGTCCAATCTGGGTCAAATCGGCCTAGGGTTTGGTGTCTATTGCAAGATCCAATTCAAGATTATGATCAAAAAAATAAAGAAACTGAGCAAGATAATCAAGATCAACAAGAAACGAAATTAGAGGGCTGCCATGTGATAGTCTTGGATAATCTGCAAACCTACAAGAAACAAATTAATTGCAAAATGCAGAATTGTTTTATACAAATCGCAGATAACAAATCTTGTATCTGCTAAAAGTCTTCTTATCCTCTACGTGCTTTAGCAATTCTTCGGATATAAAAAAAATAGAAAAACCTAATTTTCTATTATTACATCAGATCAAATACTACACAATTTGACTAAAATAAACAAAATCATTTACAAACCAAATCAAATATAATAAAATATATAGGGTACACAACACTTGGTGCCAAAAAGATTTCGATCTCCACCACACATGCAGCCCAAAATTCAAGAAACATCCACAAAACTATTCCACAAATATAACAAAATAATAAAGAATTTATCTTTCAAATCATACACCCAAAACTGGGAACCAATTCCCAATAAAACTACAAATTGTGCAAATCGAGTAGAACACCTTTTACCCATTTGCGCAAATCCAGATCTGGTCTAAATTAGGTTCAAGACTTGAACTTGGCTCTGATACCACTAAAGGGATGGGAGATCCATCATATGGATGGCCGAACCATGAAGGGTGAAATTTCAAAAATTTCTTTCTCCCATCCGGGAATCCTATTCCTTAATTTAGAAAAATTGTATTTTTCAAGATTCGTTCTTGAAACAAACCGGACCAGATTTGAAATAAAAAGGAAGCAAGTAGGGATATACCTGATATCGAATAGCAGTAACTCCCAACATAGGTGTTCATGCGCAAAGAGGTTACCAAATCTGCCTCCACTGAAGATGAGACAGCGAATGTTGAGGCAGGATCAGCAAGAAGGGTTCTTCAGCAAGAACCTATGATTCTTCACCAACAATCATGTAGGGTTTTGTGAGAACGGCTTCAGATAGTTTATTCACCAAGAAACATTATGAAGAATAGTTCTTGATCACTCCAAGAGGTGGAGATCGAACTAGGCAGGGCAGAAAGAGTAGAGGGAGAAAAAGATTACAGAGAAGAAGTGATCTCTCTATAGAATCTGCTCCCTTATTTATAACATTTTCTGGATCAGCTTTCTAATCCAATTAAGAATGTGTTTCTTGATCCAAATCTAATATTTGAATCTGAACTCTCAAGTTGGATAAGACTTATCTTATCCAACTGCTAATCTTAATCAGGTTATAAATCCAAATTTGCCCATTTAATTAAATCACTTAAGCCCAGTTTGAAATGGGGCTTAGGCCCATTAAGTCACAGTGCTCACTTTACCCTTTAAATACTGGCTAGTTTGGCTCTCTTTGTATGGCGTGGGACCCTAGCATTGATCCACACATTAGCCACATGGGTTCAGCCCAACCTTTGTTACAAGGCCTGGCCGAATTCACTACAGAACACAGTAAACCCTTGAGTCCATCAGTATGGGCTCTCAATGGGCCCAATATTTACACTAAATGGTCCTTGGGTCCAGCCATCTTGTGAAGGGCCAAGGACTGTGGGCAGATGAAAGATTAGCCCATTAGGTATAACCCTCAAGGTCTTACACTTAACCTCTCATCCGATAATGATCAAACACTTCCCGGCAAGAGAGGACCTCTCCCTCGGCTGCAAGGACAGTGTTGCACTCGATACTCACATGAATCCCGAGAATTAAAACCTTTTTGCAAACATTTTGTGAAACCATAGTTTATATGTATATCTATATATAAATATATTTTGCAAAAACAAATCTCAACAATTTGGAATCAATTGCCGGTAGTTTAGGTTTCCATAAAAAAAGTGCATTCCCCGATCATTCACTTTGTCCGACAAAGGGGTTGATCCTGTCACTATGATCACCCACTCAGGTGAATTCTCGGATTGCCCCAACATACCTAGATTTTGACTTGGTCAAGGATCTCACTGATTGGCATATCAAAGACAGCCCAATCCAACACCTAGTGCAACACCATAATCGAGTCTAAGGGTCAGGTGTAACATTTCAGTTTTGTCCATCTGTCTCCAAGGTCCGATTTAGGGTTTCAAAAAAACCCACACTACATGTACCTCATGTCTCACCCTGGCAGCTGAAACAAGCCACCTCAACACACTTAGTGGCACATTAGTATCAGTCTTGGTAGGATAAATCTTCCTAGGTCTATCCAACGGCTGTGAACATTCTAAACTAACACAAGTCTTATAAGTGTCTAGTTTAAGGGTATTACACAAAACACACCAAAATAACACGAATCAATTATGCACTTAATTCATTTACAATAAGTGTCAATAAGTACATCAATCTGATTGGAGCTAAGGGCATAACTCTCTAACACAATCAACCTTCGGCTCAAAAGCAAAGTTACATTGTTGCCCTTAACCCATTAAGAGCAGCAACAAAACCTTTGTTTGGTTTTAATATTTATGAAAAAAAAAACATTAAAAAGTAAAAATGCTTGGATTGATGTGCATGAGCCATCGGAGAAACATCAAGTTTTGTTTCTTTCCCAACAGCCCAACATTTATTGGAATGCAATGCTTACCTAGAGCTGATGTGGCATCTTACATGGAAGGGCTAAGAAATGATCCTGTGCATTACAGATCCATCTTGCCCCTATTCCTTGTTTATCATCTTGTCATTGTTAGGATGTTGGTTATGAGCCATTGGACGTGATTTGCACGAAGGATCGACCATTAAATCTCAATTTCCACCATTAAATACATGTATGAGTACTCTAAACCGTTAGATGAGCATGATGGCACTCCAACATAGCTAAATAGTGTCACATTGGGTCGTTTATAGGGTAACCAAACAGCAAAAATGAAAAAAAAAGTTTAGGGAAGATGATCAATACCCCAGTGTTAGAATTTGTAGGTTCAAAGTACATTTAAGGTAGGTGCCAACTCAGAATTAATGCCAATTCACGGTGGGTATGAGTGCATAAGGTGTGGTTTTTGGACGTTTTGAATGTTTATAATTGTGCAGTGAGAATCAGAAATCTGCATTGAGTCTATCCGTACTCTTCTGAAAAGTTTATGATAAGCTGACGTGGCAGATGACTTTATGGTATTACTTGACAATAAAAAACAATAAAAAAGTAATATTTTTCAAAAAATATTTATATAAAAACATCCGATCTATATAAACACCCACGGAAAATATCCAATCTATAAACATTCATATTACATCTGTTTTTCTGCATAATTTCAAATTGATTTGTTTTGACTCTCCACTCTTCTTTTTTTGGAAAATTGCAAGAAACCCAAAAATAAAAGAGAAAAACATTCGGATAATAAAAGAGGTTGTGGATGAGGCTGTTGCTGGTGTGGAAATTTCTGCGCCAGCACTTTCTCCCATAGTGATCAAAGAATGAAAGAAAAACAGGGAGCTCAGTGTATGTAACTTGCTCTCTCTCTCTCCGTCGTTCGTGTATGTGTTCATCATCCTTTAATTTCGAATGTGGATCTCCACAATTTCATCTTCATCTCTTATTGATTTTTTTTCCTCAGTTCCCAATAACTTACCGAAAAATTCAGGATTTTTTTGACCTCTCTGTCCTTGTATATTTTCATACCAAAAAACTCGAAACCCTATCTGAAAACACATCATGATTGCTTTCTTGTCAGTTCATAATCCAGGAAGCAGTAGAAATTAATTGATTCATTTTTGCACTTCAGAACGCACTTAATAATCCCTAGCTATGGTAGCTCTTCTGCATTCTGTGACTCCTCTCCCAACGCCAGCTTCAGACGCTACAAGAAAACCATGTTGCTTCTTCTCTCAACTCCCAAATCTCCATAGTCTTTCACTTAACAACGGTTTCTCTAGGGTTTTAGCCGCTACCCATGTCACAATTCCTTCAAAGGAAACTGTTTTCACTCTACCCAGTTGGAGGAATGTGAAAAATGATCCGAAAACCAGGGAACTTAAACTCAATGACGCTTTTCTGTACTTGGAATACATGGTGGAGAAGGGCCATAGGCCTGATCTAGCTCAATCCACCCAACTCTTATATGATCTCTGCAAGTCCAATAAGATTAGGAAAGCCATTAGAGTTATGGGCATTCTGGTTAGTTCAGGTAACACGCCAGATGTAGGTTCTTATATTTTCTTGGTGAATCAGTTGTGCAAGAGGGGAAATGTTGGATATGCAATGCAGTTAGTTGAAAAGATGGAGGAATATGGTTTCCCACCCAACACCATCACATATAACTCACTTGTTAGAGGCCTTTGCATGCATGGGAACTTGCAAAAAAGCTTTCAACTTCTGGATAGATTGATGCAGAAAGGGCTGGTCCCAAATGTATTCACCTACTCATTCTTGCTTGAAGCCGCTTACAAGGAGAGAGGCGTAGATGAGGCAATGAGGCTCTTGGATGAGATAATTGCTAAGGGTGGAAGGCCTAATTTAGTTAGCTATAATGTTTTGTTAACCGGGTTATGCAAGGAAGATAGAATTGGGGAAGCTATTAAATTCTTCAGGGATTTACCTATGAAGGGATTTAATCCGAATGTAGTGAGTTATAACATCTTGTTGAAGAGTTTGTGTTATGAAGGACGGTGGGAGGAGGCAAATGAGCTCCTGGCCGAGATGGATGGTGAGGATCGAACCCCATCTTTAATAACTTATAATATCTTGATTGGTTCACTTGCACTCCATGGCCGAACTGATGATGCTTATGAAGTTTTGGTGGAGATGCTGAGGAACAGGTATAAACCCAATGCTGCAAGCTACAACCCATTAATTGCTCAGTACTGTAAAGAGGGAAAAGTTGATCTTGTAGTGAAGTGTTTAGACCAAATGATGTATAGGCACTGTAGTCCTAATGAGGGGACATATAATGCCCTTGCAGTGCTATGCAAAGAGGGTAAAGTGCAGGAATCCTTCTCCATACTCCAAAGCTTGGGTAATAAACAAAACTCCTCCATGCATGACTTCTACAGGAATGTTGTATCAAGCTTGTGTAGGAAAGGAAACACTTTAGCTGCATTTCACCTTTTATATGAGATGACTAAGAGTGGTTTTACTCCTGATTCCTACACCAATTCATCCTTGATAAGAGGTCTGTGTTTGGAAGGGATGCTAGCTGAGGCAATGGAGATATTTACAGTAATGGAAGAGAATGATTGTAGGCCTGATATTGACAATTATAATGCCCTTATACTTGGGTTATGCAAGGCTCAAAGGACAGATCTATCACTGGAAGTGTTTGAGATGATGATTGAGAAGGGCTATATGCCAAATGAGACTTCCTATACTATTTTAGTGGAAGGCATTGCCCACGAAGAAGAAATCGAGCTGGCAGCAGAGGTACTGAGAGAGTTGTACCAGAAACATGTCCTGAGTTGGAATACTGTAGAAAGACTTGTGATGCAGTATGACCTATAAGCAAAGAAGTCTGAGTACAGAAAAGAAGATAAACCTGATGTAGAGTTGATCCCACACAAAATGATTGGGTAAATAAATTCTGGCTCTTTCGATCGAGATGGGACTCCAACAAAGGATTCTAGATAGTGATGGAGGATTATTACAGAATGATGTAATGTCATGATCTTGATTCTGGTCTTAACTTTTAAAATAGTTTGAGACATAAAAGTATAAAGATCATTCTGCAGGTGAAATTTGATCTCTTGCTGCATGTACGCTACTTGGATTTATGAATTGATGATCTGAGTATGAGATTAAATATGTATAATCTCCCTACCCCAATGCAACCTATCTATATGTATTATCTTAAATTGCCCAAACCAAGTTATTGTTTTTTCATAGTTTGTATGATTGATTAGGTTCACCTTGAAATCATTTTGTTTAGACATGAAAAAGAAGATTTCATTCAGTTTTTGCCAACCCCTGTGTAACTAAACATCTTGTTGCATTTATTTTCAGTTATTTCATCCTTCAAATTTACATTTTAAATTTTGCAAAGGCAGTTTGTTCTGACATGTTTTGATATTGACATGAGTATGAAGCAAATATTAGTGTGATAGTAACAGAAGGAATGCAAGGTTTTTTATACAGTTTATTTCCTTTTATTTGCGAATTTCTAACTTATAATAGAGGACCATGATAGTAAGTTGCCTTGTAAACCTGTCAAGGGCAAAGTATCTCAATTGAAAACTTCAAGTGCTAGCATGCATGACCTGATTAATGATCTATCACAGCAATTAAACAATAAATCCATTCAGATTTTGTCAAGACCCAAAATTTCTAAGATTTTCTACGACAGTATCCCTGTTTTTCAATTTAGTTCTACCATCTCAATCTGTTATTTCACAAGTCTGTTCCCAACTTTCATGTCATAGAATCTCTGTTTCTCCTTTCTCTTCCTCTGAAAATTTTCTCCACACCCTTCTTAGTGCATGTTTGAGATACCTCTGTTTATTCTTTTCATTCTTCTTAGATTCCATTCCGCATGCTTTCAAAATCATAATTGTATCGTAAATTGTAGAGAAAGTTGAAATGAATTGAATCGTGAATCTTACGTAAATCATAAGAATTATTTCTATTTTTTAACACGTATAAAAAAATTATATATATATAGGAAAGTGACTTTACCCTATTTTAATCTATATTTACCATATATGTACTTAAAACAATAGAATTTACCACTTATATAATAGAAGCCTAAGATGATATAATCAAGTTTGAATGAAAATCAAACAAATCTACATACAATGGCTCTTTAACTTACATATGATAGAAAATATACTCAATTTCTAGTCTTGGATAATGTAAATAAATCTTTTTCTAGTAAGAGCTTTAAAAAAAGTCTCCCGTTGCAAAACTAAATATAAACGAAAAAAAAAAGTAGAGAACTGATTCTTAATTGAATTTATTTGAATAGTAGTGAATCATAGAAATCGTAAGATTTATGAGTCAAATCATAGGATTCAAATAAAAATTGTAAGATTTTTGTACAAAAGGATTCAGACATAAGATTTGAATCGAAACCCTTATGATTCATGATTCAAATTGTGAATCGTATCATAAACCGTAAGATTTTGACAACAAATCCGGAGGCTTTGGTCATTAGGCTCCCAAGCACTTTCTTCAACCACAAATGTTAATTATTAGTATCTAATGAAATGATACCTGTTAATTATCAAAAAAGTGACAAGCCAAAAGTTCTCACTCAATTCTTCAAAGGAAATTAAGAAGTTGAGAACACTTGTGCATGATATTTTAAGTTAGGAGGTGTTTGCTGACACGAACTAACTTCTATGGTGCAGTTCCCATAAAACTGGACCCCACAGCGTCATTTCAATTTCAATGTTTTTCAGGAATCACAGAATCATCAGTTTTCTTCATGGACTGATCCTCATTTTGTCAAGATTAGCAGAAGAGAGTGAATATGGGGCCAACAGAGTTAAATTTATTTTCAATTTTCAATGTTTTAGAAATTAGAATGATTTAAAATCTACTTGAGAATTCACATATTGGAAAACTGGTTTTCTGTAATTCTGAATGATTCATATATCAGAAATCACAGAAACCTAAATCATTCTTGTTGGAGAAAAAGACCACCTTAATTTGTGAAGAAGAAATTTGGAATCTCAGAAAAACAAATAGGAGCATGGGCATTTTGGTGGACCAGTACCATATTGAGATGAAATGCTTCTTGTTAAATTTTAGTTGAATGTTTTTCTTGAATTCTATTCAGATGACAATTACAATGATTGTGCTGAAGTATAATTTGTCTTTTTTACAAATTTAGTGTTGGATTTAGGAGAAACTTTCATCTTCCTTGTTTTTTTGTAAGTCTGATAGACCTTTGCTGACTATAGTGATGAACCTGACACATTAATATAACTTATTCAGTGGGGAAACTTTTTCCTCCTACTTTGAGTTTCCCTGTTGAGTATAGGTGAGATAGAAGGCGTGAAATGAGATTCCCTTGCTACAGTTTGCAGACGACTTGGTTTTCTTCTGAAATGTTTAACGGGAGAAACTTGATTTTTTGATGGCAACATTATGGTGGTTTGAAGTAGTCTTTGGACTACATTTGAATGTGCACAAAAGTGAGCTGGTTGCAGTAGGTGAGGTACAAGAATTACAAAGCTGGGCTGATTCATGGGGTTTCAAAGTGGGAAAGTTTCCTTTAAAATATCTGGGAATGCCTTTGGGAGCTAAATGTAATGCTAAATCTATATGGGAGCTAATAGTGGAGAGGATTGAGAAAAAGCTGGCTGGATGGAAAGCAAGGTACCTGTCAAAAGGGCTCACAGTTTAGAAGAGCTCTAAATGATTGGGAAATTGAACCTCTTGGGCAACTACTTCAGAAATTGTACAGCATGCAAATAAATTTTAATTCAGAGGACAGAAGGGTGTGGACAGCAGATCGAAAGGGCCAGTTTACAGACTTACAGTAAAATATTTTTATTATAAACTGACCCAAGAGGATGAGCAGGATGTCCCTTGGCATGTAATCTGGAATAAGTTTATCCCTTCAAAGGTAGCTTTCTTTGTTTGGCCTGCTTATCTGAACAAGATTCCTTTAAAAGACAACCTGATTAGCTAGGAGGGGAATGGTGATTGACTCAACTGTTTGTGTGTTATGTAACGGAATAGAAGAGTCAGGTGACCACTTGTTGTTGCATTGCAGTTTTACATACAACATATGGGTGAAAATGTTCAGAATTTTTGCCATTAAAAGATGCTACCCTGCATCAGTGGAAGCTTTTGTAGAAGGTTGGTGGGCATATGGTCTGAGTAATAGAGGGAAGGTGCTATGGCAAATGATCCCAGGAGCAGTCTACTGGTCAATCTGGCAGGAAAGAAACTCAAGGCTCTTTTGAAGTAAAGGTTGTCAAGAAGAGGAAGTGTGGCAAAAAATAGTTGGAAAACTGTTATCCTGGTCATCTGCACATCTATCAAGAAGCAGCGTTCCCTGTAGTTCTCTCTTTCTTTTTGAAAACCTTTTTGTAATGACAAATGGGGTAGTGGTTTAATGTTTATTTTGTATTCTCCATTGTATATAGCCTCTGGTTGTACATGGGTTTCCTTTTCCTCCTCTTCTCAGGAAAAAAAAAAAGAAAGTGTGAAGCTATAATCAAGGTGGTGGCCTAAGATAAGTGGTCACCCACGCCTGACAACAAACATGCCATGTAGACAACGGCAATAGCAACTTGCTATTTGCGAATGATGAAAGGACTTCATTCCTGATATGGGATCTTGTGCAAGCATAAAAGGGGTTATAGTTAGAAACATGACCACATGAGTCTTAAAGGATAGGAAACTCCCATCCCAAAAGATCCTCATTGGACACATAGTGAAACCTCGACAGAGTTTGCCTAATAAACACCTCGTAGATCATGATCACCTTCATGAAATATGAAGATCACCTCCTCGACGTCTCTCTTTTCAGCCTTGGCTATTCAACTATAAAAGGAGGAAACCCCAAGCCCCTAGGGACATGAGATTACCTCTAAACATAGATTCCTTACTAATTTATAGACCTCTTATCAATAACCTTCCCCTTTTTCATAAACTCCTAGTCATCCTCTATCTTTTAGGGAGACCAACTTCTCCCTGCCTTACTGCCCCACCTACATTTGAATCTCTAGTTCTATCCTTGATCATGGAGATGGCTGAGAATCAATCTCACTCCCATCCAAGAGGAACTCATTGAAAATGAAGAAGTTCCCCTAATGAAGAAACTGAGATCTTGACTCCCCAAGAATCCAGTGAGTGCATGAACATAGAGATCCTGTCCTACAAAGCCTGAGTTCAGAGGTTTTTTCGAATGAATGGAACAACAATAGGTTGTGATGAGACAGATGCTACAATTGTTCTTGCAACAAATGACCACACCAGAAAACCCACCATTCACCCCAATTGGCCTGACTGTCGAACCTACGGCGTACCCCAAGCCCACTGTGACCAAACCAACCGAGCCCCGAGCCTATAATGTCCATGATTCCGCCTTCTCTATAGGAAACGGGTCGTGCTTCCCACTTCTCTGCCTAAGCCTTAGCAACTTTAGCTGATGAAATGAACCCTCCCCCTTCTGAAGTACCAATAAGTAGGGCCGAACTCTAGGAATACATCCAAGGCTTGGTAGAGGTGAGCCAGAACAATACCTGGCCTTCCATACTTTTGTTGAAACCCTACTCCAACAAAATCCTCCACAAACCCTACCCAACCAGATACACCCACCACAACAATGACCCTTATACGATGAACAGAGAGGTAGCCCTCCGGAGCATATAAGCAAATTTAAGGACTCATTGGGCCCCTTCACCTTCAACCGAAACCTCAAAGTTTGAGAGTTTTCTTAATCTCTAACTATTGTTGCGTGGTTGGCTGAGGGCAACAAGGTAAATTCACCCTTCAAGTTCCGAGCGTTAGCCAAGGACCTCGAGGCCTTGGAAGAGGTTGACCGAAGCTAAGGGCGGCAAGCTGAAGTGAGCAAGGACTGCTAGTCGAGACAGGGTCCCGGTGATGAGAGATACTGCAAGACAGGGAATGTTAGAGACCTCGGGGTGGATACCCGATGCAGAAGCTCCGATGTTCAAGTTAGTACGAGGTATGAAGTAGGGGAGAGTGTAAATTTGCTATTGGAGAGAGTCCTCGGATGCACCAAATCTCCCTAAATTAATGCTAGGTAGACAACGTAGGTGCATGGAGTAAATGAGTGAGTGATGTTGGAGTTACTCCATTCCAGCCCCTTATAAGGGGCAGTTACCTCTTATTTATACTTTAGCATGCTGGTGGTAGGTGAAGATCAATGCCTCGGATGAGAGCCATACGAGGTCAAGCTGCAGGCCCTGGCAGTACGCCATATAGTTATGTGATTGGCTCCACACGAAGGCAGTAGGGCTCCCTCCTACTGTCGCTAACGTTAGCAAACGTTAGTGGGTTGGGCCTCCTAGCCCTATATGTGCTGGGCAAAGCTAACCCATCACTTGCCCCCACTCTCGAGACCGTGGTGAGGCCTAGGCTTTTGCCCGTAATGAGGGTAATAATCGAAGTGAGGCTTTGGCTTCAATCATTGGGAGTAGTGGTCATTATGCCTTCGGAATCCTTAGATGAGGGATGCCCTATAGTGGCGTCGTCTTTGCTGTTTGCGTCATCACTCTTTCATTCGGAAGCGCGAGCGACGTGGATGCCTCGGCCTAGCAGGGGTGTGGTGTGATCCGGAATGTGTCGTTAACCACTTCGGTTGGGGTTTCATTTGGGGAGCAGAAAGTCCCATTAAATGTATTTAGTGCCACTAAGTATCCAAACCTAGGGGAAGATGAGTTCAAGGTTGATGTAGTGGATGACCTTGTACATGCCCTGTCTACCCTTTGTTTAGCTCGATCTGAGCCCTGTCTTTGTAAAGAAGAAAGCAAGTTTAAAAGTGTAGATGTGAGAAGTGAGTGAATGCGTCTGGCTGAAGATGTTAAACTTAGCGCTGGTTGGGAGGCAATTCAACGTAGTTTTCAGTTGCTTTTTCTTTTAGGATTATAGTTTTTGTTTTCTTGATTTAAGATTAGTTGGCAGACCTTGAACCCCTTGGAAAAACCCTCTTGATTGTTCCATTTGGCCCAAGTCTCTTTTGCATCATTCTAGTCATGCCATTGGGGACAATGGCACTTAAGTTGGGGGTGAGAAAAGAGAGAGAAATTTTGAAAAAATAATAATAAGAGCTAAGCCTTTAGAAATGTAGAACTAAAAATTTTACTAAGAAATTTTTAAGTTTTTCCATTATAAGAGATTCCCAAACAGAAAAAGTTGAGGAAACTAATAGAAGAATATTAAATTTTGTGGAAATTGGTAGCAAGTGATAGGAGTCAAAATTGGTCTTATTTGAAAATTATTGAAACCATTTAGAAATTGGAAAATACTCACAAGTTTTCCCCTGGCAGGATAAGAAGAGAAAGATTGAGAAATGAGACAAAAATTCTTCAATCCATTAGAGACAGTGGACAACCCTGAACAGTGTTTCCCAAAAAAAAATGAATAAAAGGTCAATGGACACCATGGACTTAGTAACCGGGTATCTTCACCTAAGTTAAGTGTCGAGATTCACGTCAAATGGAAAAGGGAATGCCAAAGACAATCACCTAACACTTAGTAACCATGTCTCTTCACCTTAGGCAAGTGTCGAGATTCACGTCAAACAGTGGAAGGCAACAATAAAAATAAGTGTGCATCTCAAAGTTCAAGGGTAGAAATCCATTATCAGAAATGGTAAGAAGTATACCTATCCGATTTTGAAATCAATCTCAGATTTTCTTGACAAGCTACAAATGGAAGAATATACAAGATTTTTAAGCTCAGTATCTGAAATATTCAAAGCAAGACAGTACCCCTTAAGCCCAATACTAATCTATACAAAGTTTGAGAATTTTGGAATTAGGATACTTAGTTGATTTTGTCAAGGATGATGTTGCTATGGGAATGACTTCTTTTTATACTCAGTAAGATTTTAAGGCTCGATTACTAAGGGACTAGCAATGATTAAGTTGTGGGGTGTGATAACTCTGTATTTTGATACCTTAAGGGCAACATTTCAAGGGTATTTTAGGCCTTAGAATAGTCAAAATGTGTCATTTTCCTAGAAAAATTCAATATTGTGACCTCTGAGGGTCCTTATACAAATCCTAGGGAAAACTAGGGAAGTTTAAGGGTTGAAATGCAGTTTTGGGGAAGCCGGTGTGAAAAACTAGGCACCCCTCCTATTGTATTAGCATACTCCCTTCTCCTTAGCAATCCCTAGGGCACCTCCCAACTTATTCTTTTCACCTCTAGCAAACCCTAGTCGCCCTAGGCTAACAAATCTCCACCCTCCACTCTCTCCTAACCTCTAATCTCAATCATCCAAGCCTTAGCAGCCCCTCATACCCTTAGATCTCTCCCTAGACAGCATCCTAGCCTTACACCTCACTCCTTAAACCTCAACCAATCACCTTAGGGCGCCACATCACATAAACCAATCACCTTTCTCCAGCTATAAGCACCCAAATCTGCAACTTCCATTCTGTGCGCCCAAATCTCAGCCCTACATAATATTGGGTGCCCTCCCCTTCTCTTCTCAACCTTAGATCACGTTAGAACAATCCTAACCCTCCATTCTTAAGCCTAGGCACCCATATTTCTGCAAAAAACCCAGTTCTTGCCCCTTTCTTTCTCTTTAATCTCAGTTTTGTCCACCATTCTCTATAAAAAAGACCCTAAGGGCCCTAGAGAAGGGGTTGGTCATCCCACCCAGTTCACAAGGCTAAGGTTTCTTGAGAAGTTCAGGTTGTAGAAGGGAAGGATGCCCAAATCTTGTCAGGATGGGTTCCTGCAAGCAGTCTACAACTACCACCACTGGATTTGATCAACCATCCTTTCGTTTTCTTTATTTTCTTTTATGTTATTTTGGTTGGATCCTGCCCCAGGTAAGACAGAAGGTTGTTCTTTAGAAGTTCAAGAGTAGAGGAAGAGGAGAACGCCTAGGCAATAGGAGGGGTTCCTGCTTGCAGTTCGCCTAGCCACTACTGCCACCACCTCTGGATCCAGATCCCAACTAGTTTCCCATAGTTTTTTATTTACGTTTTACGCGTGTTTTTATTTTTTGTTCATTAATTTCTAGTTTTTATTTTATTTCGAAATTTATTTTTATCAAATTCAATTTTTGTCTTCCTTTATGCAGATTTGAAGTTCGGCCAGGTAAGATGGAAGGTCCAGCTCGAGGAGTTTGAGGGTCAAAGGATAGATCTAAAGATTGCTACCTCTGATTGAGTTGCAGATTTTTATTTAGTTTTTTTATTTCTGTTATTTATTTATTTTTCTACAATTTTAACTTTCAGCATTGTTAGAAATTTATTTTAATGTATTCCAGTTTAGTTAATTAAATTTTGTGTTTCTGAAATCTCAAATCTTGTTATTTTGTTTGGATTGAAGTATGTAACAATTTTTCCCTCACTTCCCTATGGATATGACCCCTTTCTCACCACTAACTGCGCTTTGTAGTTATTTTGAGAATCAAAAAATTTATAAATATTGAAACTAGTGTTCTGAAGTGGTTAACGACACGCTTCCAAACTCACTAGGGGTCCTATGTAGTTAGCTGAAAAAGCAACAAACAAGTGTCCACAGTAGATTTCACTACCGAGGCCAAGTACATTGCCGCAAGTGAAGCTGCTAAGGAAGTAGTGTGGATGAAGAAATCCATTCACAAATTAGGAGTTGTTCCATCCAACACATCACCCATTCCAATATTGTGCGACAATAGTGGAGCCAGTACTAAGGCGAAGGAGGCAAGAGCCCACTCGAAGTCGAAGCACATCGAGAGGAAGTACCATGTACTACGGGAAATTATTGGTAGAGGGTATGTCTAGATTCAAAAGGTAGCATCAGAGGAGAGCGCGGCAGACCCATTGACTACACTAACACAAAAAGTGTTTGAGAAACATGTGGATAGTATGGGAGTCTGACTTATACCCGATTAGACCTAAGTGCAAGTGAGAGCTATTAGACAGTGTATGCCCTTAGCTCTAATCAGATTGATGTACATATACATATATTGTAAAGTACATAATTTATTCATATTATATTTGGTATGTTTCCGTGTAATTACCCTTAAACTAGACACTTATGAGACTCGTGTTAGTTTAGAATGTTCTCAGCCGTTGGATATACTTGGGGAAGTTTATCCTACCAAGGTTGACACACTAGTGTGTTGCCAAGTAGGTTGGGGTAGCTTGTCTAAGCTGTGCTAGGGTTAGACCTGAAGCACATGTAGTGTGATTGTTTAAAAAACTAAACCCAGACCATTTTTCAATTATGCCTTGGACCTTGGAGACTTGTGGGCAAAATTGGAAAGTTACACCTAACCCCAAGACTTAAATTATGGTACTAAACTAGGTGTCGGATTGGGCTACCTTTGATATACCAATCAATGAGATCCTTAGTGGGGGTCAAAACCTAGGTATGTTAGAGTAGTTTGAGAATTCACTCGAGTGGGTGATCATAGTGACAGGATTAGCCCTTTTGTCGAACAAAGTGAATGATCAGGACTGCACTTTCTCTGATGGAAACCAAAACTACCGATATATATATTATGTTTTAAGAAAAAGGTTTGCAAAAGGTTTTATTTCTTGGGATCCATCTGAGTAGAAAGTGCAACATTGTACCTTGCAGCCGAGGGAGAGGTCCACCTTTGTCAAGCAGTGTTTGATCCTTAAGGGCTGAGAGGTTAAGTGTAAGACCATTTAAAGCTGTTATGCCTGATGGGCTAATCTCACTTAAGACCATTGTCCTTGGGCCTTCATAGGATGGTTGGACTCAAGGACCATTTAGTGTAAATGCTGTGCTCATTTAGAGCACATGTTGATGGACTCAGGGGTTCACTGTGTTTAGAGTGAATTCAGCCAGGCTTTGTCACAGAAGCTAGGTTGAACCCATATGGGCATTTGTGATGTCAATGTTGGGATCCCACGCCATACAAAGAGAGCCAAATTGGCCAGCACTAAAAAGGGACATGAGCCTACATGCTTTATGGATCTAAGGCCCATAATTAATTGGGTTAATTAAGAAGTCACATGACTGCTTAAGTTGTCACGTGGCTTAGGCGAATATGGGTATAGATATGGGCTTAAATCAGAAATGGGATAAGAGGATAACTCTTATCCACTTAGAGAGTCTAGATCCAAATAAAAATTTTGATTAGGAGAAGCTGATCTTTAAGGCTTATAAATAGAGGAGGGCGAACTTCTCCAAACTACACATTTCTTCTCTCAGTTTTCTCCCTCTGCTCTTGCTGCCCAAACCCTAATTTGTTCTCCATCTGGTGATTGATCTTAATCAGTCTTGGTTTTTGATTTTGCAAGAAAAGTCAGATTTACATCGTGCTCACATCCCTTGCTCGATCCAAGCTATTGGATTGCAGTTCTTGTTGAAGGATTGCGTTGCTGAACCGACTTCAATTCAAGCTGCACCATATTTTGTGGAAGCTGGTTTTGGTATTCTCTTTGGGTGTGAACACCCACTTTGGGAACTACACGTATGGAATCCGTATCAGCTATTCTTCTCCATTTCTTTTGGTTTCAGATTTGGTCCGGTTTGGTGCAAGAACAATCATTGAAAAATGTAGTTTTTTCTAAAATTGGGAATGCGATTCTCAGAATGGTAAAAGAATTTTTTTGAAGTTCCGTCCTACCATCCTGCATGGTTTGGCCATCCATATGATGGATTTCCCCTTCCTTCAGGTTGATCGGGGTGTCTAGGATGGTGATGGTAGGGTCTAAGAGTATTAGAGGGCGTACCGTGATGTAGATCTTGAATTTGGGTAGTTACGACCAATGAGAGCATCGATTTGGAATCTTTTCTGGTGAGGGGTAAAATGGTCATTTTAGGGACTATCATTTGTTAGGTTGTCGATCAGGAGGTTTTTACATGGTTTAGAGGTATTGGATGATATATGATGATGGATATCTTGAATTTGGAGGGTATCAAGCAACGATGATAGTCCATTTGAAATCTTTTAAGCGAAAGGTAAAATGGTTATTTTTAGGGACAATGTGTTAGAGGTTTTGATGCAGTTTGGAGGTATTGGACGATGTGTTACAATAGAAATCTTGAATTTAGAGAATATCAAGCGACGAAGTTGGTTCATTTGGAATCTTTATAAGTGAGGGGTAAAATGGAGATTTTATGGTCTGAAATTTGATGGATCAATGATTAGAAGGTTGGCAGATTTTTTCAAACAGTTTGGAGGTATTGGACGATGTGTTATTACAAAAATCATGAATTTAGAAAATATTGAATGAGGGTGGTTTAATTGGAATTTTTTAAATGATGGGTAAAATGGGGATTTTTAGGTCTGAAATTGAATGGGTGGTTGATCAGAAGATTGATGAAGGTTTGGGTGTCGTGAAAGGTGTATTGCAAAGAAGATCTTGAAATAAGAAAGTGGCGACTAATAAGAATGGTTGATTTGGAATTTTTCTAAATGTGGGCAAGATGGGTACTTTTGGGTCTGAAATCGGGTGAATGGTTGATCAGGAGGTTGATGAACATTATGATAGGGTTTGAGAGTCTTGAATGGAGTATCATGATGGGGATTTAAGATTTCGAGAGTAGTGGACGACAGGAGTGGCCAGTTTATAATCTTTTTTATGGGGGGAAATGGGTATTTTGAGGTCTAAAATTGGGTGGATGGTTTACTAGGAGGTCGGTTAAGGTTTTCGTAGGTTTTGAAGATGTAGGGAGAACTGTCATGTAGGAATGTCAATAGGTCGAGTTCGGAATGAATTTGCCTCAACCCTAACCTGGCCCTCCATTACTTCCACTTGAACCTGCCCCGCCCCAAGTGGGCAATACCAATTTTCTAAGCCTGCCCCAACCCTATAGGGTTGAACCCAATACTGACCCAACTTGACCCAACAATGACTCGAGGTGGAGGAAGGCATTCTGAAGTGCTTTGGTGTTGAAAAATGATACCATCCTAGACAACACCAAATAAAATTATTATGACATTGTGTGGTCAAACTTCAACCTATTTAATAGTTTAAGAATAGAAAGAAAAGAAAATTGGATAGAAGAACTATATTTTGAGATAGAAATATAATAATACAAGTAACTAGAGTAAGGCAAATGGTGCTAGACATTATCTATCCAAAAAAAGAAAAGCAAATGGTGTTCAAGTTAAAGAAGAACAAAATAAGGAACAACAAGTAGCAATCATTACACCTATTGAAAGAACTTCATTTAAACGAAAAATGTAACCATTCAACTTTAAAACAAGGCAACAACTTTTAGTTTTTTACATTTGCACGAGTACATAGTACATACCACACCCTAATGGTTGTGGTGGTCCCTTACATATTATAAGAAGCATTATGACCCGATGGGTCGGATTGCTATAAACCCAATGTCAACACTTGATTTTTGCTTTGTCCATCGCCTGAACCTCCAATTTACCTCGAATGCCCGATCAGACCCATTCAACCTCGGAACACCCAAAAACCCAACTTTCAGCCCAAGAAACTACAAAATCCACCGTTAAACCTACCTGATACCTATCCAATGGTCCCGATTGACCCCTACTTACACCTCAAACCACTAGATCCGACACCACCATCAGACCCATGACATCTTAAAATACCCACCTAGAAAAATTTCAGCTCAAGGTTCCTCCGTTTACCCCCTTATTAAATGAAGATTCCATTTTGACCTTTCTCGTTAGCCTAAACACCCAGGACCCAGATTACCTTGATCTTGAAACATCCAAACTGATCAAACCACAAATTTTGACTCTGGACATACCATAACAAATGCTCATCAAATTTCACCCCCAGATTCTCCCACTTGTCCTATTAAACCAAGATTTCGTTCCACAACATCCGTTGACCCAAAAATCCTATGATCTTCACCCTCTAAGATTGATCAGATCTCCTCATCAGATCTCAGACACCTCCAAGTACTCACATATGAAACTTCAAACCGAAAATACTTCCATTTACCCTCAATCGTATCAAGATTCCATTCCAAGGCTCCAGATTGAACAGATTCCAAATCTGCCAATCCGAGCCCAGTTGGCCCAATCTGACTTTACTAAATAACACAGAATCTCCAAAAGCCTCACCTTGTCAAGTTTCAAACAAAAAATACCTCAATTTACCCATCCATCCGAAAAGATTCTATTTCGATCAATCCTGCTAGTCCACAGACACAAAACCTCTCTTTGTGGTCGAACTAATCTCAACCCTCCACTTTTTTTACCCGAAACCACCAATCATTGAACCAAGACCCCGGTTTGACCTCCTTAGACCCGGTATAACCCTTTTTCAAAATTACCAATATACCCCTATACTTCCCTAAAATTATGAAAATGATGAAGGGAGGAGATATCCATCACATGGACACCCGAATCTCGTGGAATAGAATGGGCGAATTTAAAAAATTTCTTTGCATCCTATTGGGAATCGTATTCCCTATTTTAGAAAATCATATTTTTCAACGATCAATCTTGAACCAAGAACCGAACCAGATCTGAACAAAAGTAGTAGAAGAAGGATATACCTGATACGGATAAACAATATCTCCCAATGGAGGTGTTCACGCCCAAGGAAGGAACCAAAAACTGCTCCCATTGAAGATGGCACAGTGCAGGATGGAGCATAATCAATAGTGTTCTTCAAAAAGAACCAGATCCTTTGCAAGTATCAGTTGGACGACACATGAGCACTTCTTCCAATCAGCCCTTTCACAAAGGACTGATATCAAGATCCAATCTTGATCACTCCTACTGACAAGAGGAGATCGAACTGGCAGATATGGCGGCGGCAAGAAGGAGGCGGCAAGAGAGATTTAGTGCAGTGATACTGAATTCTTTCTTCTGTGATTTCAGCTCTGAAGAGAATGTGAATATGAATATCTTCTAAAGGCTGCCGCCCCCTCCTCCTTTTATAAGCTTAAAGGGATCAGTTCCTAATCCCATTCGGAGTTGCTGATCCAAATCATATTTGGATCAAAATTCCCTTTAAGTGATAAGGGTAAACCCTTATCTTATCTGCAGATCAAATCAGCCTCCTCCTAATCCTATAAGGAGGTTTCTTGGACTCTCTCAGTGGATAGGGTTAAGACCCAATCCTATTTGCTAATCTAATATCAGAATTCGCCCTCATTTAACTACTTAAATTAGCCCAGTTTGAAATAGGCTTTAGGCCCATTAAGGTTATGTGCTCACTTAGCCTTCCTAACTGCTACCCAGTTGGGCTTCATTGTATGGCGTGGGACCTAAACATTGATCTACACATCAGCTACATGAGTTTGGCCCAGCCTTTGTTACAAGGCCTGGCCGAATACACTGTTATGGACAATGCACCCCCTAAAACCCATAACATGGGCTTTATGGGCCCAACACTTACCTTAAGTGGTCCCTGGGCCAAGCCACCTTGTAACACCCAGGGACTGTGGACTGATGCAAGATTAGCCCATCAGGTATTACCCTCAATGGTCTTACACTTAACCTCTCAACCCATAATGATCAAACACTACCCAACAAGAGAGGACCTCTCCCTCGGCTGCAAGGAACAGTGTTGCACTCTCTTCTTATATGGATACCCTGAATTAAATGCTTTTTGTAAACGTTTGGAAACCATAATTTATATATGTATATCAGTATATAAATATATTTTGCAAAACAAAATTTCAACGATTGAAATCGGTTGCCAGCAGTCTTGATTTCCATCAGAGAGAGTGCATCCCCAATCATTACCTTTGTCCCATCAAGGGGCTGATCATGTCACTATGATCATCCACTTAGATGAATTCTCAAGCTGTCCCAACATACCCAGGTTTTGACCCCTGCTAAAGATCTCACTGATTGGCATATCATAGACAGTCCAATCCGACAGCTAGTGTAGTATCATAATCGAGTCTAGGGATTAGGTGTAACTTTTTAGTGTTGCCATCAATCGCCAAGGTCTAGGGCAATACTAGAAATCTGGTCTGGTTCAAAGATTCAATTAATTCTATACTGCTTGTGCCTTGGGTCTCACCCTGGCGGCTGAGACAAGCCACCCCAACATTTTGCAAAAACACCAGTGTCAACCTTGGTTGGATATATCTCCCCTGACTTATCCAACGGCTGTGAACATTCCAAACTAAAAAGAGTCTCATAAGTGTCCAATTTAAGGGTATTACACAGAAACACTCCATAGGAACATGAATCAAATATGTACTTTATTCATTTAAAATAAAATTCATAATGTACATCATTCTGATTGGAGCTATGGGCATACAACTGTCTAACAAATGACCCTTAGCCCTTATATAAAACAATACCTATCTTCTTCATTCAAGTATGCACCATTCCCCTTCTTTCCCTATTCGAACAACAACCAGTGGCGGCGAATCAAAATGACCCCCATCTCCATCCTTTCTCTCTCAATCTCTTCTTTTTCTTCTCCTTTTTATTCTCCTTCTCTCTTCTTCTCCCTTTTCTTCTTCTTCTGGTATCGTCCCCTACCATTTTCCCTGTTTTCTATGACCGCCGCTGCAACACTCAGCAACGGCGGTGCTTAAGCCCTCCGTTCTCCCTCTCTCTCTCCTTCGTCTTCCTGCAATCCCAATCGGCCTAAATCAATTCATTTCATGGACTATTCACCTTCGGAACTCCACGAAACACAACGGCGGCAAGTGGCGAGAGATCCTTCCATAGTTATGGCACTTGGAGCAATACCTCCTCGGATCTTTAGTGGTTTATTTCATTGTTTTTTTGGATCATGTGTCATCCCCCTTCATAGGTATATGGGCCGAATTAGGGTTGAACAGTTCAGCCCATACATCTTTATCTGCGAAGTGGGCTTTTAGCAGTTTTAACACTTTAAAACTAGGCCTTTACAGGTTGGGCCAAATTAAACATTCAATTAATTATCAATCCTTAGTCCATTAGTGGGAGAATTAGGGTTGACATTCAGCCTTGATCGAACCCTAGATTTGGTCCAACTAGTTTAGACCAACCTGGTATGGGTCTAGGGTTTGATCTATAATTAAAGATTTAATTCAAGAAATTAATTTGAAATTAAATACTGAAAAAAGAAAAACAAGAATCAGTCAGATAGGGTTGTTCGCACAATCCATCCTACAAAATAGAGGTTAGATCACAGTTTGCAGTTTCATAAACTACAAATCGCAGATAACGATTCTCCCATCTACAAAATCTCCTTCCTTGCGCCGCCATCTTCGATCCAAAATAAAATAAATAAATAAAATCTAATTTCTATTAAAACTACATTAGATCGAATGCCTATACATTTAGTCTAAAAAATAAAAATAAAAATTATTTTACAAACCAAATATAATAAAATAATCGAGAAACTACAAAATCGCAGGTTCCCTGCGCCAATCAAAATTTCGATCTCCATGTGTACGAACAACCCATAAATCAAGAAAATTATAAAGAACAATTCTAAATAATAGTCAGATTTATAAAATTTAATATCAGATTAATCGCCCATCAACTGGAAACAAATTTTCGAGACAAACCTTATATCTGTGCAAATCGGGTAGAATGCCTTCTGCCCATTTGCGCAGGTTCAGATTTGATCCAGTTCGGTTCAAGACTTGAACCTGGCTGTGATACCCTTGAAAGGATGAGATATCCATCGCATGGATGCCCAAATCTTGTGGAATAGAATGGGTGAATTTCAAATATTTCTCTCCATCGTATTGGGAATCGTATTCCCCATTTCAGAAAAATCATATTTTTCAAGGATCAATCTTGAACCATGAACCGGACCAGATTTGAACAAAGACAGTAGGAGAGGGAAATACCTGATACAGAGAAACAATATCTCCCAATAGAGGTGTTCACGCCCAAGGTAGTGACCAAAAACTGCTCCCACTGAAGATGGCGCAGTGCAGGATGGAGCAGAGTCAGTAGCATTATTCCAAAGAACCAGATCCTTCGCAAGTATCAGTTGGATGGCACATGAGCACTTCTTCTAATCAGCCCTTTCACAAAGGACTAATATCAAGATCCAATCTTGATCACTCCTACTAACAAGAGGAGATCGAACTGGCAAATATGGTGGCAGTAGGAAGGAGGCGACAAGAGAGATTTTAGCGCTGTGATGCTGAATTCTATCTTCTGTGATTTCAGCTCTAAAGAGGATGTGAAATATGAATATCTATTATAGGCTGCCGCCCCTCCTCCTTTTATAAGCTTAAAGGGATCAGCTCCTAATCCCATTAGTAGTTTCGGATCCAAATCATATTTGGATCAAAATTCCCATTAAGTGATAAGGGTAAACCCTCATCTTATTTGCAGATTAGATCAGCCCCTCCAAATCCTGTTAGGAGGTTTCCAGGTCTTATTAACATTCAGATCTGGACTCTCTGAGTGGATAGGGTTAAGACCCAATCCTATATGCTAATCTAATATAAGAATTCGCCCCTTATTTAACTAGTCAAATCAGCCCAGTTCGAAATGGGCTTTACGCCCAATAAGGTTACGTGCTCACTTAGCCTTCCAAACTGTGGCCCAGTTGGGCTTTCTTGTATGGCATGTGACCCAAACATTGATCTACACATCAGCCACATGGGTTCAGCCCAGCCTTTGTTACAAAGCCTAGCAAATACACTATTATGGACAGTGCACCCCAGAAACCCATCAGATGGGCACTATGGGCCCAACACTTACCCTAAGTTGTCTCTAGGCCAAGCCACCTTGTAACACCCAGGGACTGTGGGTAGATGCAAGATTAGCCCATCAGGTATTATCCTCAATGGTCTTACACTTAACCTCTTAGCCCATAATGATCAAACACTGCCCGACAAGAGAGGACCTCTCCCTCGGCTGCAAGGAACAGTACTACACTCTCTACTCACATGGATCCCAGGAATTAAAACCTTTTGCAAACGTTTAGAAACCGTAATATATATGTGTATATCAGTATATAAATATATTTTGCAAAACAAAATTTCAGCAATTGAAATCGGATACCGGCAGTCTTGGTTTCCATCAGAGAGAGTGCATCCCCGATCATTACCTTTGTCCGACAAAGGGGCTAATCCTATCACTATGATCACCTACTCAGATGAATTCTCAGACTGCCCCAACATACCCAGGTTTTGACCCCCGCTAAGGATCTCCCTAATTGGCATATCAAAGACAGACCAATCCGACACCTAGTGTAGTATTATAATCGAGTTTAGGGGTCAGGTGTAACTTTCCAGTTTTGCCCATCAATCTCCAAGGTCTAGGGCAATACTAGAAATCTGGTCCAGTTCATAGATTTAATTAATCCTACACTGCTTGTACCTTGGGTCTCACCCTGGTGGATAAGATAGGCTTCCCCAACATTTGGTAGCACACCAGTGTCAACCTTGGTTGGATAAGTCTCCCCAGACTTATCCAATATTTGTGAACATTCTAAACTAACACAGTCTCATAAGTGTCCAGTTTAAGGGTATTATATAAAAACACACCACAGGAACATGAATAAAATATGTACTTTATTCATTTACAATAAATTCATAATGTACATCATTTTGATTGGATGTAAGGGCATACAACGATCTAACAGTTCCCACTTGCACTTAGGTCCAATCTGGTACAAGCTGGAGTCCCATACTTTCCACATGTTTCTCAAACACTTTCTGTATCTGTGGCTAAGTCAATGGGTCTGCTATATTCTCCGCTGATGCTACCTTCTGTATCAGTATATCCCCTCTCCCATCACTCTCCCACAGTACGTGGTACTTCCTCTCGATGTGCTTCGACTTCGAGTGGGCTTGTGGCTCCTTAGCCTGAGCAATCGCTCCATTGTTGTCACACAACAATGGGATGGGTGGTGTGCTGGATGGAACTACTCCCAATTCATGAATGAACTTCTTCATCCACATGGCTTCCTTGGCAGCTTCACTTGTGGCAATGTATTTGGCTTCGGTTGTGGAGTTTGCCGTGGACCCCTGTTTGCTGCTTTTCCAGCAAACAACACACGATCCTATCGTGAAAACATACCCAGATGTAGACTTTCTATCATCTGGATTCGACTAGAAATCGGCATCAGTATGCCCATGGATTTGTTGTGAGCTACCATCGAATACCAGACTAAACTCTTTTGTCCTTCGAAGGTACTTAAGTATGTTTTTCACAGCAGCCCAGTGCTCCTGCCCTAGGTTGGCCTGAAATCTGCTTACCACACTCACTGCCTGAGCAATGTCAAGACGAGTGCACAACATGGCATACATGATGCTCCCTACGAGTGAGGCATAGGGAACATACTTCATGCCCTCAATCTCCTCAGAGGTCTTGGGAGACATTTTCTTGGAGAGAGTGACTCCGTGCCTGAAAGGAACATTTCCCTTCTTGGAGTTCTCCATGTTGTATCTCTTGACAATTTTGTCAATGTAAGCAGATTGGGATAATCCTATTATCCGCTTCGATATATTTCTATAGAGTTGAAGACCTAGTATATAGGAGGCTTCTCCAAGATCTTTCATGGAGAATTGCTGTGAAAGTCATACTTTCACCATAACCAACATTCCTACATCATTCCCAATGAGTAGAATATCGTCTACATACAGAACCAAGAACGTAACCTTATACCCACTAGTCTTGCTGTAAACACATGGCTCATCCGGATTCTGCTCAAAGTCAAGCGTTTTGATAGTAGATTCAAATCGAATGTTCCAACTCCTAGAAACTTGCTTAAGTCCATATATGGATCTATTTAGTTTACATACCATGTGTTCTTGACCCACAGCTGTGAAGCCTTGCGGCTACGGCATATAGATATATTCAGTAAGATCTTCATTCAGGAATGTAGTTTTGACATCCATTTGCCAAATCTCATAGTCATGGTATGTTGCTACAGCTAGCAGGATCCTAATGGATTTAAGCATGGCCACAGGCAAAAAGGTTTCCTCATAATTGATGCCCTCTTTTTGAGTGTACCCTTTCTCCACAAGACAAGCTTTGTAGGTCTCAACCCTGCCATTGGGGCCCTTCTTCCTCTTATAGATCCATTTGCAACCAATTGCTTTTTCCCCAGGGGGCAGATCTAATAGAGTCTAGACTCCATTGGTCTCCATTGAGTCCATCTCAGCTCTCATGGCATCTACCCATTTAAGGGAGTCTATGTCCAACATAGCTTCTGCATAAGTCACGGGATCCTCCTCTCTAGTCAAGGCTTCCACCATGTAACTATCCTGGTCATAACCAAAATGGACTAGTGGCCTAGATACCAGGGTAGATCTTCTAGGTTGGTCACTACTTGGAACTTGTGGGACACCTCCCACTACCTCTAAGCTCTCATCATCAAGAACAATTTCCTGAAGATGATTGTTCAGGACGTAATTATTTTCCAAGAATTGTGCATTTCGACTACAGAACACCTTCTGCTCACTTGGGTCATAGAACAGGTAACCCATAGAGCCTTTTGTGTAGCCTACGAATAGGTAACCCCAAATCTTCAAGTGTCGTACACTTGGTTTCTTTCTGGTCCAAAGCTCATAGGGAGTCTTTGGAACTGATTTAGTTGGAACCCGGTTCAACACGTATATCGTAGTCTCGAATGCGTATCCCAAAAAGGATGTGGGTAACTCTGAATGGACGAGAAGTGACCGGACCATATCCAATAAGGTCCTATTCCTCCTCTCTGAAACACCGTTAAGTTGTGGTGTAGCAGGAGGAGCTAAATGTAATACTATCTCGTTGACCTTCAAGTAGTCCTTGAATTCGTCAGAGAGATACTTGCCACCTCGATCTGAACGAAGGGACTTAATTTCTCTCCCTAACTGTTTATCGACCTTTTGTCTGAACTCTTTAAACTTTTCAAAGGATTGGGACTTGTGTCTCATTAGGTACACGTAACCATATCGAGAATAATCATTGATAAATGTAATGAAGTACACATGCTGGTCACGGGTCCCAACACTCAGGGGACCACATACATCAATATGTATAAGGTCAAGCATGCATGTACATCTTTTAAGCTTACCGTTAAATGGCCTCTTTGTCATCTTACCCTGAAGGCAAGGCTCACAAGTGGGAAGATCTTCTACAGTTAGAAAATCCAAAGGACCATCCTTTACCAGTCTTGTGATTCGGTCAATACTGATATGGCCAAGTCGGTAATGCCACAGGCATGTGGGATTAACTGTATCACATACTCTTTTCTTGGGGATATCAGCTGATGTAGTTTCGACTATGTTAGTTTCTAGAGAAGGATGTAGAACATAGATACTGTTCTCTAGTTCTCCGTACGCGATGAATTTATTGTTTCTTTTAATAGTAATCATATTACTGAAAAAGACAGAATATCCATCCGCACACAGTTTAGAGACAGAAATCAAATTTCTTCTTAAATTTTGCACAAAAAGATAATCTTTAAGTACAATGGATCCTTC
This sequence comes from Nelumbo lutea, assembly GCA_022828595.1. NCBI lineage: Eukaryota > Viridiplantae > Streptophyta > Magnoliopsida > Proteales > Nelumbonaceae > Nelumbo > Nelumbo lutea. The sequence goes on along the minus strand of JAKGHH010000007.1, from coordinate 63,575,753 downwards.
TCTAAAAAGTAACTCTATGGTTCCTATCACCGTAGCTGCAACACTTGCAAAAGTCCCAAGTAGAGCGTCACTTCACCATCATTCAGCCTTCTACTTACCTTGAACCCCTGTAGTGAGTTACACGCATGAGTTGAAGCCTCAGAGTCAATACACCAGGATGCAGTGGTCGGTCTGTTTGTAGAATCGAAATTACCCTGGAGTCAATACACGCATGAGTTGAAGCCCCGGAGTCAATACACAAGATTCAAAATTACCTTTCTTGGATTCCAGGTATTGAGGACAATTCCTCTTTTAGTGGCTGGTCTATTTGTAGAAGTGACATGCATCCGATGCCCTGTCTTTCTTCTACTTCTTGGGTTTGGCAACTTTCTTCTGAGGCTTCTTTGCCTTCCTCTTTTTCTTGGCCGATTTGCTAGGTTCAGCAAGCATAGCCATAGGCTCATCCTTCTTTATCAAATCCTCGGGCCTCTACAACATGTTGTTGAGTTCCTGGACGTTGACATTCAGCTTGTTCATATTGTAATTCATTATGAACAGGTTGAAGGAAGGAGGCAAAGAGTTAAGGATGGCATCCACTTACGTGCCAAGATCTAGCTCGGATCCAAGGGCTTCAAGCTCATTGATATAACCCATCATCCGAAGACAATGGTCATGAACCTGTTGCCCCTTGGACATTTGAGCGGTCATGAACTATTTCAAGACCTTCTGCCGAGTAGAACGATTTTGCTCTTCGTACATTGTCTTTAAACTATCCAATATGTCCTTGGCTAGTTCGATCTGATCGAACTGCCTCTGTATCGGATTGTCTAGGGAGGCAATGACATAGTAGCGGGCTAGGGAGTTCTTATCCTCCCAATTTTGGAATTCTGGCCTCAGAAGCCCTGTCACTCGGACACTCCAGGGCTGGATTTTTGACTACCTTATCCAATTTTTCAAATGTTAAGGCCAGCAAGAGGTTACGGTACTAATCGGCATAGTTCAGGACCTTAAGCTTGTTGTCGTCAAGAAGATTTGCAAATTGTTCATTTTCCATTTTCTAGTAAAACAACAAACATTAGTCCACAACCTAATTTGATTCATGTTCATTACATAGATATGACTTTTAATCTATGTTCCATTCCCATTTGTTCATTTATGAGATTTCCCTCCCATCTCAGTGACGGAGACAACGTCTTGTCTCTGGAAATGTGGGAAACCACATAAGGTGCATGGAGCCAACTGTTTCAGTTGCAAAACCCCACCACCTTTCTAGGAAGTATCAAATCCACTCATCATTTGCTTTTTCCCTTTGGCCACTATCAGACACGGTTCAGAGCCATTTTCAGGTAAACCTTTCTGTCCAGTGAGTGCTCACCCATCATATTCGTGAACGCCAAGGTACCGTGAGAGAGTTCCCATTTTCTGGTGAAGCCTCTCCCACATCAGTCTATGACGCCCCTATCATCTTATGAAACACTCGGACAAACCCAACAGCAAATGGATAGCCCATTTTCTGGTGTGTTTCCTCATTATTGAAGGACCCATCCTCATGCTAATGATGGAAGGCCTTTAGAGAGTTCATCATATGAATCTTCGTATCACATGCACTCATATTTGCTGGAGGGAACGAAAAATTATGCCCTAATTTAATTTAGGTCAAACCAAAGTGGCTCCCACTAACTTTCATAAAGCTAGATTTTCGGTGGGCCTAAATCAGCTAGGGTTCTGCACGTTTCCTCTTCAGGAGGTGTGGGGCCCACCACTGTGGGGGGTCATCCAATGACCAACAGGGACACCATGGTAATGATGTGCATTCAGCCATGGTGTGCGCAAGAGCCACTATCAAATCAGCATGGGCCAAGCACTTATGGTCCATGAACGTAGCACATCACACATCCATACATCACATGCAGGAAAGAATGATCCAATCAATTAATATCTGTAAAGCCCATTTTAATCCATAATATTAACCATTAATATTATCTAGGTATATGGGCCGAATTAGGGTTGAACAGTTCGGCCCATACATCTTTATCCACGAAGTGGGCTTTTATCAGTTATAACAATTCAAAACTAGGCTTTTACAGGTTGGGTCGAATTAAACATTCAATTAATTATCAACCCTTAGGCCCATTAGTGGGAGAATTATGGCTGAGATTCAGCCTTGATCGAACCCTAGATTTGGTCCAACTAGCTTGGACCAATCTGGTTCAAATGGGACTAGGGTTTGATCTTTAATTAAAGAAATTAATCTGAAATTAAATACTGATAAAAGAAAATCAAGAATCAGTCAGATAGGGTTTTTCGCACAATCCTTCCTACAAAACAAAGATTAGATCACAGTTTACAGTCTCATAAACTGCAATTCGCAGATAGCGATTTTCCCATCTATGAAATCTCCTTCCTTCCGCCACCATCTTCGATCCAAAATAAAACAAATAGAAAACCTAATTTCTATTATAATTACATCAGATAAAATGCTTATACATTCAGTCTAAAAAATAAAAATAAATTTATTTTACAGACCAAATGTAATAAAATAAATCAAGAAACTACAAAATCGCAGGTTCCCTATGCCAACCAAGATTTCAATCTCCATGTGTACGAACATCCCATAAATCAAGAAAATTATAAAAAACAATTCTAAACAAAAATTAGATTTATAAAATTTAATTTCAAACTAATCGCCCATCAACTGGAAACAAATTTTCCAGAAAAAACCTTATATCTGCGCAAATCGAGTAAAATGCCTTCTGCCTATTTGCGTAGGTTCAAATTTGATCCAATTCAATTCAAGACTTGAACCCTGGCTCTGATACCACTAAAGGATTGAGATATCCATCGTATGGATGCCCGAATCTTGCAGAATGGAATGGGCAAATTTCAAAAATTTCTCTCCATCTTACTAGGAATCGTATTCCCTATTTTAGAATAATCATATTTTTCAATGATCAATCTTGAACCATGAACCGAACCAGATCTTAATAAAGACGATAGGAGAGGGAAATACCTGATATGGAGAAACAAAATCTCCAAATGGAGGTGTTCATGCCCAAGGTAGTGACCAAAAACTGCTCCCACTGAATATGATGCAGTGCAGGATGGAGCAGAGTCAGCAGCGTTCTTCCAAAGAACCAGATCCTTCGCAAGAATCAGCTGGATGATACGTGAGCACTTCTTCCAATCAGCCCTTTCACAAAGGACTGATATCAAGATCCAATCTTGATCACTCCTACTGACAAGAGGAGATCGAACTGGCAGATATGGCGGCGGCAAGAAGGAGGCGGCAAGAGAGATTTAGTGCAGTGATACTGAATTCTTTCTTCTGTGATTTCAGCTCTGAAGAGAATGTGAATATGAATATCTTCTAAAGGCTGCCGCCCCCTCCTCCTTTTATAAGCTTAAAGGGATCAGTTCCTAATCCCATTCGGAGTTGCTGATCCAAATCATATTTGGATCAAAATTCCCTTTAAGTGATAAGGGTAAACCCTTATCTTATCTGCAGATCAAATCAGCCTCCTCCTAATCCTATAAGGAGGTTTCCAGATCTGAATCACATTTAGATCTAGACTCTCTAAGTGGATAGGGTTAAGACCCAATCCTATCTGCTAATCTAATCTCAGAATTCGCCCCTATTTAACTTATTAAATAAGTTCAGTTCGAAATGGGCTTTAGGCCCATTAAGCTTATGTGCTCACTTAACCTTCCTAACTGCTACCTAGTTGGCATTCCTTGTATGGCGTGGGGCCCAAGCATTGATCTACACATTAGCCACATGGGTTCAGCCTAGCCTTTGTTACAAGGCCTGGATGAATACACTGCTATGGACAGTGCACCCCCTGAAACCAATCAATTGGGCTTTATGGGCCCAACATTTACCCTAAGTGGTCCTTGGGCCAAGCCACCTTGTAACACCCAAGGACTGTGGGCAGATGCAAGATTAGCCCATCAGGTATTACTTTCAATGGTCTTACACTTAACCTCTCAGCCCATAATGATCAAACACTGCCTGACAAGAGAGGGCCTCTCCCTTGGCTACAAGGAACAATGTTGCACTCTCTACTCACATGGATCCCGGGAATTAAAACCCTTTTGCACACATTTGGAAACCATAATATATATATGTATATCAGTATAAAAATATATTTTGCAAAACAAAATTTCAACGATTGAAATCGGCTGTCAGCAGTCTTGGTTTCCATCGGAGAGAGTGCATCCCCGATCATTAACTTTGTCCAACAAAGGGGCTGATCCTGTCACTATGATCACCCACTTAAATGAATTCTCAGACTGTCCCAACATACCCAGGTTTTGACCTCCGCTAAAGATCTCATTGATTGGCATATCAAAGATAGCCCAATCCGACACCTAGTGTAGTATTATAATCGAGTTTAGGGGTCAGGTGTAACTTTCCAGTTTTGCCCATCAATCTCCAAGGTCTAGGGCAATACTAGAAATCTGGTTTGGTTCAAAGATTCATTTAATCCTACACTACTTGTGCCTTGGGTCTCACCCTGGTGGATAAGATAGGCCACCCCAACATTTGGCAGCACCCCAGTGTCAACCTTGGCAGGATAAATCTCCCCAGACTTATCCAACAGCTGTGAACATTCAAAACTAACACGAGTCTCATAAATGTCAAATTTAAGGGTATTACACAGAAACACACCACAGGAACATGAATCAAATATGTACTTTATTCATTTACAATAAATTCATAATGAACATCATTCTGATTGAAACCAAAGGCATACAACTGTCTAACAAATGACCCTTAGCCCTAATATAAAACAATACCTATCTTCTTCATTCAAGTATGGACCATTCCCCTTCTTCCCCTGTTCGAACAACAACCCGTGGCGGCGAATCAAAATGACCCCCATCTCCAACCTTTTTTTCTCAATCTCTTATTTTTCTTCTCCTTTTTCTTCTCCTTCTCTCTTCTTCTCCCTTTTCTTCTTCTTCTGGTATCGTCCCCTTCCATCTTCCCTATTTTCTATGACCGTTGTTGCAACTCTCAGCAATGGCGGTGCTTAAGCCCTCCGATCTCCCTCTCTCTCTCTCCTTCGTCTTCCTCCAATCCCAATCGGCCTTAATCAATTCATTTTCATGCACTGTTCACCTTCGGAACTCCTCGAAACACAACGGTGGCAAGTGGCAAGAGATCCTTCATAGTGATGGCACTCAGAGCAATACTTCATTGGATCTTCAGTGGTTCATCTCATCGTTTTCTTTTCGGATCCTGTCATCCTCATCCACACCATCGTTATACACGGACCTTAGCTGATCGAGGCCTCCCTTGCTCATCCATCGTCTAGATTCAGGCCGGCATATGGTAAACTTCGTCACTCTCTTTCACATAGTAGTTTCTCTTTTAGGTTTTTTTTTTTTTTTATTTGTCTTTGTCTGATGTTTGAATTGATTACGAGTTGGAAGGAGTGAGGTTCGATAGAGCTAGTAATCAGCTCCATTGAACCATCTCTTGTAGGTTTCTGTTCTAGTTATTATTTTTTTTCTTTTTTTTTTAGTTTTTGATTTATAGTTCTAGTTATTTTTTTCTTCCCTATTATCGATTAATTTTGCTGATAATGCCTTTCATAATGAAATTATGGCATCATGACACTGGATTAATCAGGTTATTTATTTCTTCTTTTTCTTTCTTCTTTGTTTATCTGTTTATCTGAATTGGGATCGGACAAGGGATGATTTCCTTTAAGACCAGATTAGAGAGAAAAGAGAAGAGGGTAGATGGGATTCGATCTTTTGCAAATTAGAAAAGTGAAGAGGGATTAAGTCAGTCAAAACATAGCATATTTGAAATGAACAAAAATAAAATAAAATAAAGTAATAGTAATAACATGGAATTAAAAAATAAAATAAAATAAAATAATAAAAGAGAAAGGAGAAAAGAGAAAAGGGAAAATAGAAAATAGAAGAACAAAAAACTGTAACCGTAGGTTTAGTTAACAAATCTAGTTTTTCAATTTGGTAAGAATATATTTGCAAAGGGGAAATAAGCTTTAAAAAATATAGTAATAAAAAAATGAAAAATAAATAAAAATAAAAAATATTAAAAATATATACAAATATGAAAGATGTAAAGAAAGCAAATATATATATATATATATATATATTTTTTAAGAAGGTTTTTTCTTGTGTTGCTTTGCTTCTCATTTGTTTTGCTTATTATGCTTTTTATCAATTGAATAATTGCTTCTTTGTGCTTGTTATTATTCCATGTGGGCACCACCTATTGGACCCGGGAGAGGGGTGCTTAGCCCCCTTCTTCTCCTATCTGAGTCTTATCTGGACTGGTTAATTAGTGCCTCGGGCTGCTGGAGTCACTATAAATGAAAAACATTTTTGCCGAACATCCTAGAGGTCCCATCACCTCTGTTTCACTTACATGATGGGTGGCGACTCCAAATACAACCCAAGTGAGTCGGTTTTCTGACGCTCACAGATTAGCGACTCCACTAGGGAATTCCCGGACCATAGGTGGGGCCCACATGGGACCCATTTAGTTTGCATTGCTCTTTTGTATATAGACATGCTTTTGTGTTATTTTTTGCACTTTATGATAATAATTGTTCGTTATGATGCTCATTTGATGATTACTTGTTTTACTTTCATTATTGTATGCTTGATCTCACTCACCACTTGCACACACCATTTTTATTAGATTGTAGTATCCTATTTCTGATTAGGAGGGGGCCAGTGGATGCCTGGACATTTGGATGGCATTGACAACCTACAAACCAACCACCAATTTGAGAAACCTGCTTATTTGGCGAGTGGAAGTTTGAAGGCTGGCTACCTTGTTGGAACCTTGTGTCTAGAAATAAACTAGGTCAGCCCATGCATGTTCACTTAGATCTTAATTCTTAGTTTAGAAAGGATTAGGGGAAATTACCCTAGTTTCTAAAATAGGACACGTGTGTTGTGTACTTTAGCATGAAGAAAAAAGAGAAGAAAAGAAAAGAGAAAATTAAAAAAATAAAAAATGACAAAAAAAAGAAAAAGTGAGAAAAACCAAAAAAGAGAAAAGGGAAAAAGTATAATAAAAATGTAAAGCATAAAATTTGAAAAGAAATAACAAAAATGATTAAAAACAAAATAAATAAAAAAATAAAAAAATAGGATGAGAAGATCAATCGTCATGATCTAAATTTTGAAGAGTCCAAATCAATCAGCCAAAGCGATAGGATCTCTGCTTTTCCTTAGATGTTGATTTAAGTTGGAAGTATGTTTTTATTTCCTTTAATTCAATCCAAACCACCATTGGTAGGTATTCAGATTCACACATGCATGTGGATTGGCTCTGCATCTTTGGTTGAGGGTAACAACTTTGTGTTCAGGTATTTACCTTAGATCTGGGTTATGATTTGTTACAGAAGTTGGAGCTGTCAAAGTGTAAGTAGGGAGTTGGAATTGCAGTTCTAGGCTTTGGATTGGGTGGGAGATAGAAGGCATGAGAAATTTGAGGAATGAAAAGAAAAATAGGATACAAATATAGTGTATTTTGGTCATGTGATTGAAAAAAAGATAGGATAAGAGAGAGAGAAGGTGGTACAAAGGCCAAGTCTCAATTGTGAGTTAAATTTTACAAAATTTTTCAGAAAATGTATAAATATGGTATCCCCTCATATAATATTTTTTGCTACATAAGTGTGGATCTATTGACCACAACACATTGTTGGGATGTTCCCAATGCGGTTGAGTGATTGTGGCCAGCAATGTCTTGTGATCTGCATATCTGGAGGTGTTTGGTTTTGTGGATGCTTTTTGGAAAAACGCCACCACATCAGCACTAGGGGTGTTTATAGTCTGGTTCAATGCAGTTTAGAGAAGTTCTTAAAAATTTTATTTTATTGTTTTATTATAAAAGAAAAAGAGCTTATTATATATATATATTTATAATTTTATATATTTGGTTTAGATATATTATATATATATATTTATATGTCATTTATGTAGATAATTATGTTGTTTATATATATATATATATAAATATATATAATAAGCTCAAATTAGAAAACTGCAATTTAGAAACCAAAACCAAAACCACAAACTGCAATTTAGAAAAATATGAAGCCGAACCAAACCTCAAATTTGCTTTGGTTAGATTTGGTTCAATTTGCAGTTTGAACCAAACAATGAATACCACTAATCAACGCCACTTAGGCATTGGTATTTATTGACCATGAAACATTCTTTTAGTTTCAATGTTTATCAAAGAAAACATTAAAAGGTAGAAATGCTTAGATTTATGTGCATGAGCCACTAGGGGAAACTTCAAATTTTGTTTCTTTCCCAACAACGCAACATTTATTGGAATGCAATGCTTAACTAGAGCCGATGTGGCATCTTACATGGAAGGGATAAGAAATGATCCAATGCATTGCGGATCCATCTTGCCCCTATTCCATGTTTATCATTTGATCACTGTTAGGACGTTGGTTATGAGCCGTTGGATGTGATTTGCACACAGAATCGACCATGGGATCTCAATCTCCACCATTAAATACATGTATGAATACTCTAGACCGTTAAATGGGCATGATGGCACTCTAACATAGCTAAATAGTCACATTGGATCGTTTATAAGGTAACCAAACAGCAAAAAAAAAAGCTTAAGATAAGCTGAGGTGGCAGATGACTTTTTGGGTATTACTTGACGATAAAAAACAATAAAAAAGATAATATTTTTCAAAAAAATATTTATGTAAAAAACATCCAATCTATAAACATCCATATTACATTTGTCTTTTGCGTAATTTCAAATTGATTTGTTTTGATTGAGCCTTGTTGATGCTCGGATTGGCCGAGTTCAACACTGTCAATTCTCTCCTAAGCCCAAGGAGATCCGAGGTGCGGGAAGATGAGGACTGGCATAACTGAAGAGCGGAGTTTGAAATGGGGGAGATCCGAGATCCGGGGTCCGTGGTCCGCAACGTTTGGTATCCAAGGCAGATAAGGATCCCGAGGTCAGCTCTGCAAGGAAGGGTAACGTCAAAGGCCTCGGGTGAAGACCCGAGGCGAGGACTCCGACAGTCAAGTTACGAAGAAGGTATGAAGTGGATGAGGTCTGAGGTGCGAACACCCAAATGAGGTCACATCAAGAAACCTCTAGAGTAAGCTAGAGAGCTAGAGTGTTCGATCCTTTAAGGGGTTGCCTCTTATTTATACTTGAATTGACTTGGAGGTAGGTGAGCTCAGACGGTGGAGATTGAGTCCATATGTGGGGTACGTGGCCATCCTAGGGCACCGAGTGACCCTGCGCCATTGGTTCCTTGCTTTGTGCCGAGATGGGTAGCGTGCACCAGCTGATTGGCTCAGCCCTTATGTGTGCCGCTTGATACGTGTGTGCCCTGCGATTGGTTTGGGTCATCTGCGCCTACATCATTTGCCCCCCACTCCTAAGGCCGTGGTGGGGGTCTGAGCTAGGAGGGGCCTCGACTTCGACCGAAGGGAGTGAATTGTCCCGTACTAGGAGGCGTTGATGGACCTGTGGCATTGGTATGCCTCTAAACTATGTGGATGGCCGAGGTGAAGGGATGGGAGATCCATTATATGGATGGCCAAACCCTATTTTGAAAAATTTATTTTCTCCTATTTGGGAATCACATTCCCTAATTTAGAAAACTGCATTTTCAAGGTTCGTTCTTGAATCCTAAACCGGACCAGATTTGAAACCAAAAGGGAGGAGAGGGATATACCTGATACAAAGTAACAGTAACTTCCAATGAATGTGTCCATGCCCAAGGAGATGACCAAAACCCGCTTCCACTGAAGATAACACAGTATGTGATGAAGCAGGATCAGCAGAATGGCCCTTCAGCAAGAACCAGGATTCTTCTGCAAGAATCGAATAGGGGTCGGTGAGCACGACTTCAGATTGTTTCCTCAACCAAGAAACAATATCAAGAACCTTTCTTCATCTATTCCACAAGAGGATATCGAACTGGGTAGGGATGGCAAGAATAGGAGAGAATTTTGGAGGTTGTTGTGTATTAAAACTTAGGAATTCGCCCCCTATTTATAACCTTCTTTGGTTCAGCCTCCTAACCTAATTAGGAGAGAGTTTCTTGATCCAAATTTGATATTTCGGTCTAGACTCTTAAATAGATAAGACTTATCTTATCCTTAAGCTAATCCTAATCAAATTATAAATCAGATCTTGCCCCTTTTAATTAACTAAATTAAGCCCAGTTCAAATTGGGCTTTAGGCCCATTAAGCTTATGTGCTCACTTACTCCTTAACCTACTGCCCAGTTGGCTCTCTTTATATGGCATGGGACCCTTACATCGACATACGAATCAGCCACATGGGTTCAACCAAACCTTTATTACAAGACCTGGCCGAATTCACTATGGGAGACAATAAACCCCTGAGTCTATCACCATGGGCTCTTAATGTGCCCAACATTTGTACTAAATGGTCCTTGGGTCTAGCCACCTTATAAAAACCCAATGACTGTGGGCAGATGCAAGATTAGACTATCAGGTATCACCCTCAATGGTCTTACACTTAACCTCTCAGCCCTTAATGATCATACACTACCCGACAAGAGAGGACCTCTCCCTTGGCTATAAGGTACAATGCTGCACTCCCTACTCACATGTATCCCAGGAATTAAAACCTTTTTGCAAACATTTCGAAACCATAATATTTGTATATATATGTATATCTCTATATAAATATATTTTGCAAAACAAATTTCAACGTTTGAAATCAACTGCCGGCAATTTTGGTTTCTATCAGAGAGAGTGCATTCCCTGATCATTTACTTTGTCTAACAAAGGGGCTGATCCTATCACTCTGATCACCCACTTAGATGAATTCTCGGGCTGTCCCAACATACCAAGGTTTTGAACCCCTCTAAGGATCTCACTGATTGGCATATCAAAGACAACCCGATCCGACACCTAGTGCAGTACCATAATCGAGTCTAGGGGTCAGGTGTAACATTCCAGCTTTGCCCATCTATCTCCAAGGTCCAGGGCAATACTGGAATTAGGTCCGGTTCAGGGTTTCAAGAAAAGCCACACTGCATTTACCTCAGGTCTCACCCTGGTAGCTGAGACAAGCCACCCCACCCAACTTGGTGGCACATCAGTATCAGCCTTGGCAGGATAAATCTCTCTAGATCTATCCAACGACCATGAAGATTCTAAACTAACACGAGTCTCATAAGTGTCTAGTTCAAGGGTATTACACAGAAACACACCATAATGACATGAACAAATTATGTATTTTATTCATTTAGAATAAATGTCAAAAGATACATCAATCTGATTGGAACTAAGGGCATAACTGTCTAACTGCTCCCACTTGCACTTAGGTCCAATCGAGTACAAGCCAGAGTCCCAGACTTTCCACATGTTTTTCAATCACTTTCTGTTCAGTGGCCAAGTCAATGGGTTTGCTACATTCTTTGCTGACGCTACTTTCTGAATCAAACCCGATTTAAGTTCAAAGGCTACCTTGAGAGTGGGATAGATTATGCATAAAGGCTGTTGATTCATGATTGGTGCAGGTAACCGTCTTAACGTTCTTTCTCTATCAGCCATCCTTTCTTCCTCTTCAAAAATGGGTCGATCACAAGTTGTCAAATCAATATCAGAATTCACCCTTGGAGGTGAACGGTCCTTCCATTGTTTCGCCTCCTTTCTCAATCTTCGGGTGGTCTTCTAAATTTCAGGGTTATATTCTAGTTCACCTTGGTGAGAAGCACGTGTCATAAAATAAAGGAGGTTAACACAAATAGAAGGTACAAAGCTAAGAAATTAAAGTAGCTCCCCGACAACGGCACCAAAATTCTGACGGGTTGTCGAAGCCTTCAAAATTAAAGCTAGTCCCACCCTATAATAAATTTGTAGTAACTGTGGTACCAGGTCAAATCCCACAGGGAGCTAGTAATTTCTAAGCCGAATGCGCAATTCAAAGAGTGGGAAATTGGAATGATTAAATTCTAAAATAACAATTAAAGCAAAATAACAAATAACAATCAAGGAAAATTCAGTCTTACCGAATTCTGATCCAAGGGTTCAGATTGAGTCAGTTGGTCATCAATCCTAGGTAAAATTCAGCAATCTTGTAATTCAAATATTTAACCTTAGGATTTATTAGGATAGCCATAATAAACCTCATGTTTTTCTGAATTAGTTGACCAAACCTAGCATTTGATCAATACTTATCATTAACCGACTGGGTATGATAGAGTTCCATATCAATTAATGATAGCAATAACCTTTGTGAAAATAGTTAAACCAAAATAACAATAATTGAGATAGCTGCAATTATTGAATCTTGTTCCGTTGATTCCCCTTAGGTTAAAACATACCCATATATTGGTCAAAGGCTGTCACGAACAATTGACCCATGTAGGATAATAACCTAATTGCTACTTGTACCACTATTTGTGACAATTACAGATCATCAAATGATGGATAGCAGTAAGAAGATCAACATTAATTAATTTGTGAGACTAATTAACATTAACATCCATAAGAACATGCACAAGAATCAATGAATACTTGGATTAAAAGCAAGAATTTAAATTAAACACAAAACCTCATGATGACACAATTGAATTGAGAATCCCCCTTGAATCAGAAAAGAGAAGCTTAGCCGCTCATGGTTGTCGACTCCCTCTTGCTCCTCTTCCTAGATGGATGGACTGATCTTCTGAATTGATTGAGTGCTTCAGTGATTGAGTGATGCCTAAAGCTGGTCCACCCCCCCTTTATATAGCTTTAGGAGGAGGGGATCTCTCCAACTCCTCTTAAGAGATTATCCTCAAAAATAGAAAATCCTAATAAGTTTTGATCTAATCCAATCCTATCGCTTATCTAGTTATCTCTCTTATCTAGTAATCTAATCTCAATCATCTTATCCTTCTAGGATTACATTTGAAATTTGAATCTGATGGGACTCTTTATTCTTAAATTTGAGTTTGGCTCTTTAATAACTTGGGCCGCTACAAGGCTTTCCTGTGAATTGGGCTTCAGCTGTGAACTGGGCTTTACTATGAATATTTTCCGACTTCGGGCCCAATTTTGACCTCGATGTACACTTAAACCTTGCCCATCCTCAGGCAAGACAAAACTCAAGCAAAAACAATCTAACTACATATTGATTTTTAAAACTCTCTCTCTCTACATGATGCTTGGCCTCTCGCATGCTTCAATCCAGACTTAATAATCTTTTCATTTTCCACTTCCTTCTCCTCTTTAACTTGTCAAAGAGTAATCTCAACTCACCATTCCTCATGAACCCATGTTAAATCAACAGTCAAAGAAAACAAGCATTCCATCGTCTGAACATTCATGGACTAAAATAGGCACTCATTTTTTTAACAATCAAATGCAGCCAGATTCAAATATCTCTCTTTGTTTTTGAAGTATCATTAGTTTCCAGGGTCAAAACAAGATATGTTATCACCATAAGCTTGCTTATGTATCACATCACCACTACTAAGCATGAGTTCTATGCATCAAAAATTGAAATGGAGTGTTAGGGGTGAGTGCATTTTATGCTCCATCTCACCATTTTCTTTTGTTTCTAAATTTGAGTGCATCTTATTCTCCATCTCACATTTGTCTTTCGCTTCTAACTGTGAGTGCATTTTATGCTCCATCTCACATTTGTCACGAATTTTTTTTTTTTGCACAACAATAGACATTATCATTTCCATTCCGATCCATGAACTCATTGACGTGGTCTCAACATGACTACAGAGCAAGTTCTAGAATAATCAAACCGTGTTTGACGGGCCTTTGACAGGCCTTTAGGCATAAGGGTTACATTTGTAATCTTGCTTATTCCAAAATAATGAGGTGCCTTAAGTAGTCAAAAAGTTCAGTTAGTCATGCTTGCATCCTGTCTTGTCTATTCAACCTAAGCACATAATTCATGATAGTTTGAAATTATTCAAAGATAAGTTTCTAGGGGGTAGAAACCTCAAAAAGCAAGGTTAAAAAGTGATGATCAAAGCATTTTAGAGTTAACCCAGAATTTATCAAATTCCCTTAATCTCACCACACTTAAGGTATACATTGTCCCCAATGTATATGACTGTGCATAAGATAGAAAGATTTAAGGGAACTTCCCTGAATGCCTTGTTGAGATCCTTCCGGTGTAAAATCAGCTGCTAAACACGACCATGTTCCTAAAATTGAAAACAAAAAGAATAACTAAACAAAAATAACTAAACACAATGGGTTGCCTCCCACAAGCGCAATTGTTAAATGTCGTTATGCCCGACGTACTTCCTTGCTTCCTTAATTCGATGAATAATGAGGAAGATCCAACGAGATGTCTTCCAAGGAGGAGACAATCGCATCCTCATGGAACAACTTTAATCTATGCCCATTCACTCTGAAAACCTTATTTGTATAAAGACTTTTGATCTCTCCTGCACCATAAGGAATCACATTAGTAACAACAAATGGACCCATCCACCTACAATGCAACTTATCTGTCATGAGTTGGAGTCGAGAATTATATAATAACACCTTTTGACCAACCATAAACGGTTTCCTTAAAAGCAAATTATCATGGAACAACTTGGTCTTTTCTTTGTAGAATCTTGAATTCTCATATGCTTCTAATCGCAACTCCTCCAATTCTTGTAATTAGAGCTTTTCATGCCTTGCAAGCTTCTTCTATGTCCATATTGCAATGTTTGATCGCCCAATATGCCTTATGCTCGATTTCAACCGGTAAATGACAAGATTTGCCAAAAACTAACCTATAGGGAGACATCCCTGTTGGTGTTTTATATGCGGTTCGGTATGCCCAAAGTGTGTCATCTAGACGTAGACTCCAACCCTTTCTACCTGGATTCATCATCTTCTCTAAAATGGACTTGACTTCGCAATTGGAAACCTCAACTTGTCCATTTGTCTGGGGGTGATAGGTAGTGGTGACTCGATGATGCACCCCATACTTTTTCAATAAGGCTTCAATGGCTTTATTGCAGAAGTGGGTCCCTTGATCACTTATGATGGCTCGAGGAATACCAAACCTACTGAAAATGTTAGATTTGATAAAACCTATAGCACACTTAGAATCATCAATTTTGGTGGCTTTTGCTTCGATCCATTTTGAGACATAATCAACTGCCAGAAGTATGTAAAAAAAACCACAAGGAAAAGGAAAGAGTCCCATAAAATCAATACCCCAAACATAAAAAATTTTGCAAATAAGAATGGGGGTTTGGGGCATCTCATTTCTACGAGACATTGCACCTGTTCATTGACATCTTTCACAATTTTTACAAAACATCTTTAAATAAGGTTGCCCAATACAACCCACTATCTAAGACCTTCCTAGCAGTTCTTTTTAGCCCAAAATGACCACCACAAGCATAATTATGACAAAAATTCAAAATTGACATATGTTCACTTTCAGGGACACATCTCCTAATCACTTGATCAGAGCAAAATTTCCACAAATAAGGTTCATCCCAAACATAATATTTTGACCCGATTTTATCCTTCATTGACTTGCTAAGATAACTAGGCAAAATTCCAATAACAAAATAATTCACAATATCAACATACCAAGGGACCATACCTTTTATTTGGAATAGTTTCTCATTAGGAAAAAGCTCAGAGATGGGTGAGGAGTCTTCATCTTTTACCAACTTTCTTAGATGGTCTGCCACCGAATTTTTAGCTCCCCTTCGATCCTTGATTTCTAAATCGAACTCTTGGAGTAAACGTGTCCACCTTATCAGCCTCGGCTTTGACTCCTTTTTCGCCAATAAGTATTTCAAAGCTGCATGATTAGAAAACACAATCACTTTAGAGATAAGCAAATACGATCAAAATTTATCTAAAGCAAAAACAATTGCTAGTAGCTCCTTTTTGGTGGTTGTGTAATTGCATTGTGTAGCATTCAGCGTCCTCGAAGTATAGTAAATGACATGACTCTTCCCATCAATTCGTTGACCTAGAACAGCTCCTACCGCATAGTTGCTTGCACCACTCATGATTTCAAAGGGCAAGTTCGAGTCCGGTAGTTGAATAACGGGTGCAATCGTCAACAAATTCTTGAGCTTATCAAATGCTTCCTTGCATTCATCCCCAAAGTCGAAAGGCACATCTTTTTGAAGCAATTTGGACAATGGCAAGGAAATTTTTGAAAAGTCCTTGACAAACCTATGATAAAAACCTGCATGTCTAAGAAAAGTACACACTTCCCTAATATTTGTAGGGTAAGGTAAGCTCACAATTAAATCAACCTTTGCCTTATTGACCTCTATGCCTCTTGTAGAGATAACATGTCCCAACACAATGCCTTCCTTTACCATAAAATGGCATTTTTCATAATTCAAAACCAAATTAGTTTTGACACATCTATCCAGAATTTTACTCAAATTATCTAAACAATCATCAAACGAATCACCATAGACAGTAAAATCATCCATGAACACTTCAATGCACTTCTCAATAAAGTTAGAAAATATACTAATCATGCACCTTTGAAAAGTACCTGGAGCGTTGCGTAGACCAAAAGGCATCCGTCTGTAGGTGAAAGTGCCGAATGGGCAAGTAAAAGTCATTTTATCTTGGTCCTCTTGAGCAATAACGATTTGAAAATAATCTGAAAATCCATCAAGAAAAAAAAAAGAATGCCTTGTCGGCTAACCTTTCTAACATTTGATCTATGAAGGGCAAGGGGAAATGGTTTTTTCTAGTAGCTAAATTAAGTTTCGGAAAGTCAATCACCATACGCCAGCCATTTTGTACCCTCATTGGGACCAATTCGTTATTTTGATTTCTTACCACAGTGATCCCAGTTTTCTTGGGTACAAGATGTATTGGACTTACCCACTTAGTATCCGAAATTGAATAGATTATCCCTTCATCTAGTAACTTAAGCACTTCTTTTTTTACCACTTCTTTCATTGCCGGGTTGAGCTTCCTTTGCGATTCTCTGACTGGCTTGGCACCATCTTCCAAGAGAATCTTGTGCATGCAGATTGAGGGGCTGACCCCTTTTATATCGGTGAAAGTCCAACCAATCGCTGTCTTGTGCTCCTTCAGAACCTCGATGAGTCATGCCTCTTGATCATCCGTCAACCCTTTTGCAATGATTACTGGAAATGTTTCTTTGTCTCCCAAGTAGGCATACTTAAGGTGATCTGGCAAGGTCTTCAGCTCTAACTTCGGAGCCTGCAAAACAGAAGGCAATAATTTCTTATGAGAAAACGATGATGGAATATTAGAATTTGTTACCTTTTGTTCTACTATCAGCTTTGAAGCTTCACAGGATGTATCTAATTCTTCCTCCATATCCAATTGTGCACCTAATTCGAGTTCCGCATTCATATCCTCTTCCCCAAAAATTTCCTACACAATTGAGTCAACAATGTCAACTGAACAAATCGAATGACATTCATTGGGGTACTTCATTGCTTAAAAAATATTAAATTTAACAATCTCACTGTCAAACTCGACGGAGAGGGTACCCTCATCCACATCTATTTTGGTTTTGGCCGTTTTCATAAATGGCCTACCTAATAGAAGTGGGGTTGAACTTGTGATCGTATCCTCCTCCATCTTCAAGATGTAAAAGTCGGCTGGAAATATAAGGTCATTAACCTACATCAAAACATCCTCAACAATCCCTTCAAGGTAAGCGTTAGAACGGTCAACTAACTGAATAACAACCCCAGTTTCTTTCAATGGACCTAAATTTTAAAACACAATAAATTGAGTATGGCATGACATTGATGGATGCATCAAAATCTAGCATGGAACGCTCAATTCTTTTATTGCCAATCATGCAAGGTAAAGTAAACATACTTGGATTAGCATGCTTTTCCAGCAGGGTCCTCTTGATGACAGCTGACACATTTTCCCCAACCTTTACCTTCTCATCTCCTCTCAGCTTTCTTTTGTTAGTGCACAACTCCTTTAGAAATTTTGCATATTTGGGGATTTTCTCGATGGCATCTAACAAGGGAATATTTATTTCCACCTTCCTAAAGGTCTCCAAGAATTCTTCCCGTACTCTTCTTTCTTTGATTTTTCCAACCTACTAGGAAATGGTGGCACAATGGCATTGGATATCTTAGGTAGAGGTGGGTCGGGTTTTACCTCATGTGATACTTGTTCCTCCTCTTCTTTCTACTCTTTATCCTCTTTCCTTGGTGAAGTAGGCTGTGACTGTAATTCCTTCCCACTTCTCAGCACCACTGCACTCGCATTCTCCTTGGGATTGACTACCGTCTGTGATGGTAGCTTTCTAGAGTTCTGCACCTCCAACTTGCTAATAGAAGTAGCAAGTTGACTGATTTGGTTCCCTAAGTTCTGGATGTTGGCCCTTGTTTCCTGTTGGAATTGTTGAGTGTTAGTCGCAAGAGCCTTAATGATCTCATCTAAAGACATACCTGAACTTGAGGGTTGAATTTGAACTTGGGTAGGTGCTAGAATTGGGTGCTATCTGTTGAAAGCTTGAGGCTGGAATCTTTGTGGCCCTCCTTGATTTCCGTAGCTCAGATTGGGATGATCCCTCCACCCAGGATTGTAATAGTTAGAATAGGGATCATACTTGCATTGAGGTTGGCTCGGAAATCCTCCTACGGCATTGACTTGCTGCATCGAACCATCTTATAATGATGGGCACATATCCGTAGGATGCCCAAGAATCGAGTGTATGCCACAAACCCTTGCCAGTTTGTAATTGCCCTATGATGAGAATAAAATTTATCATATTTTTATCCCCTAATATTCTGAATTAGTACTTAATTAGACTCATATTTCTTATAATTCGGTGTAGGGCAAGGAAAGAAGTCGCAAGAAGAAAAATAAGGCTAATCGGATGGGTTTGCACAGTTTTGGCAGCGATCAGTACTCATTGGGCTGATGCAAGATTCATTGGAAAGACAAGAGAAAAAGCTACAACTTTCATGTTTTGGGCTTTCGCAGTTTCGGCATACATCAAAGTCAAATCCGGGCCTGAAGATGGAGCAATTTCGTAGTGAGGCCCAGTTCCCTGCTGAAGCCCATTTCGCAAAAAAACCTTGAGCGGTCCAAGTTATTAAAGCAACCCATTCGAATTCAAGAATTTCGAGAGTCCTCTTAGATTTAAATTCTAAATGTAATTCTAGAAAAATTAGGAAAGATTTAGATCATGAGATAGGAGATAAGATAGGATAAGATAGGAGGAGTTTGGATCAAGGCTGAATTATCCATTCTTGAGATGACTCCAAGTAATTGTAAGCTATATCAGAGCTGGGCGTACCACCCCTAGGGGAGGACGAACTGGATTGCCAGATCTATCAAGAAGAGATCAAACAAATCAAGAAACTTGGGGAGAAGGTGATCAAGAACTCAAGAATCTTCAAGAAGAAGGTGGCGGCAAGAAGAAGAGATCTCCGCACCA
Source organism: Nelumbo lutea (assembly GCA_022828595.1). Classification (NCBI taxonomy): domain Eukaryota; kingdom Viridiplantae; phylum Streptophyta; class Magnoliopsida; order Proteales; family Nelumbonaceae; genus Nelumbo; species Nelumbo lutea. Next base: position 63,556,372 of record JAKGHH010000007.1, on the reverse strand, counting down.
TGGGCGAATTCATGAGTTCTTTCTTTCCCTTTGTTTGCTTTAATTCTTTTATCATGAACTGATTTGTTTTTAGCTAGGGCTGTGGAAAGCCTAACCTTGTTAATTGAATATATTTTTATCTTCATGATTTATCCAAGATTGTGATTTCCATATAGTCTATGAATTGTCTTGCTTAATGCGATTAAGAGCTTGGCCACCCCTTAATTGATTTGGTTTATGTGAATGAATCGAGAGAAGAATTCACATAATTGACAGAATAGTTCATAGTGTGAATTGAATGGTATATAGAGATATATATACATGATTCATCTGAATTTAATGGTTTTTCCTCGGACTTAATGCACTTCCATCTTGAGAACTCTACTCGAGAAATCGAAGGGTTACCTGATGGGCGTAGTTTTAGTATATCTCGAGAGAGAATATTAAATAAAATTGGAGAGACTTCAGCTTATGGGAATGACAAATAATCTTGGTTAATCGAATCCACTAATATTCATTACAAAGGTTAGGTGGACCAAAATCCCTAGCGATTTCATCCATTGCATATTCGGTTAGTGATCACCCTTGCTTTTATTTTCTTTTTCTAGTTTTTATTTTCAGTAGTTCTTACTCTTAAATCTGAAATTCGATTGTCCAGATAATTAGGGAAGGTTGTAGTTCTAATAGTTATTTTGTAAATCCCCGTGGGAATGATATTTTTTATACTACTTGATAACTAGTGCACTTGCTAGGGTTATATTCATAGCTATCACCCTACAGCCATTTGACGAACCAAAGCAGTTAGATCAGATATTTGACTTTCCAAATTAGAATGGCTTACCTTATTAACACGTCTGATAGCACCATCTGTTCTTACTCCAAATTTTTGGGAATTTCGGCCATGTAGGAAATCAATTTCCCTAGTTGAAGGGATGAGAGATCCATCCTATGGACGCCCAAAGAATGCGGAATAAGGGGCGAATTTCAAAAATTTTATCTCTCCCTTCAAACTGGGAATCGTATTCCCTATTTAGAAAATCATATTTTCAAGGATCAATCTTGAACCATAAACTGAACCAGATCTGAACCAAACGGAGGGGGAGAGGATAATACCTGATACAGAGAAATACTATCTCCCAATGGAGGTGTTCACGCCCAAGGAAGGATCCAAAATCAGCTCCCACTGAAGATGGCGCAGTGAAGGATGGAGCAGAATCAGCAATGTTCTTCAAAAGAACTTGACCCTTCGCAAGAATCAACTGGACGGCTTGGGAGTACAGCTCCAATCAATCTTTTCCCAAAAGATTGAAATCAAGATCCAATCTTGATTGCTCCCAAGAACTGGAGATCGAACTGAAGGAATGGCAACGGCAGGAAGGTGGCGGCAGAAGAGAATTCGCAGTATGCAGGAAATCTCTTAATCTCTCTTTCTTAAAGAGAAGAATGCTATTGATGTTATTGTATTCTTCAAGGCTGCCGCCCCTTCCCCTTTTATAATCTTAAAGGGATCAGCTCCTAATCAGATTAGGAGTTGCTAATCCAAATCATATTTGGGTTAGAAGTCCCTTAGTGATAAGGGATAATCCTTATCTTATCTGCAGATCAGATTAGCTGTTTCCTAATCTAAACAAGAGGTTTCCAGATCTAAATCTTATTTAGATCTTGGACTCTCTGAGTGGATAGGGTCTAAGCCCAATCCTTTTAGCTGACCCACTTCAGAATTCGCCCCCTTTAAATGACTGATCAAATCAGCCCAGTTCGAAATGGGCTTAAGGCCCGTTAAGGTTATGTACTAAAAAACCTTCCAAATTGTTGCCTAGTTGGGCTTCCTTGTATGGCGTGGGACCCAAGCATTGATCTACACATCAGCCACATGGGTTCAGCCCAGCCTTTGTTACAAGGCCTGGCCGAATGCACTGCTGAAGACAGTGTACCCCCTGAAACCCATCAAATGAGCTCTATGGGCCCAACACTTACACTAAGTGGTCCCTAGGCCAAGCCACCTTGTAACACCCAGGGACTGTGGGCAGATGCAAGATTAGCCCATCAGGCATTATCCTCAATGGTCTTACACTTAACCTCTCAGCCCATAATGATCATACACTGCCCGACAAGAGAGGACCTCTCCCTCGGCTGCAAGGAACAGTGTTGCACTCTCCACTCATATGGATCCCGGGAATTAAAACCTTCTTGCAAACAATTTAGAAACCATATGTATATACTTTTATATCTCATATAAAATATATTTTTCGAAACAAATCTCAATGATTGAAATCGGCTGCCGGTAGTGTTGGTTTCCATTAGTGAGAGTGCATCCCCGGTCATTACCTTTGTCCGACAAAGGGGTTGATCCTGTCGCTATGATCACCCACTCAGATGAATTCTCAGACTGTCCCAACATACCCAGGTTTTGACCCCCACTAAGGATCTCACTGATTGGTACATCAAAGATAGCCCAATCCAACACATAGTGTAGTATCATAATCGAGTCTAGGGGTCGGATGCAACTTTCCAATTTTACCCATCTATCTTCAACGTCCAGGACAATACTAGAAATCTGGTCTGGTTCAAAGATTCAATTAATCCTACACTGTATGTGCCTAGGGTCTCACCCCGGCATCTGAGACAAGCGACCCCAACCGAATCACAGTGTCAGCCTTGTCAGGACAAGTCTCCCCAGACCGGCTCACTGGCTGTAAACATTCTAAACTAACACGAGTCTCATTAAGTGTCCAGTTTAAGGGTATTACATAGAAACATACCAAGGGAAGATGAATCAAATATGTACTTTTATTCATTTACAATAAACTCATAAAGTACATCAAAATGATTGAAGCTAAGGGCATACAAAACTGTCTAACATCTCCCACTTGCACTTAGGTCCAATCAGGTACTAGCCGGAGTCCCATGATTTCCACGTGTTTCTCAAACACTTTCTATGATAGTGGCTTTGTCAATGGGTCTGCTACATTTTCCGCTGACGCTACCTTCTGAATCAGGACGTCCCCTCTATCAACAATCTCCCGGAGTACGTGGTACTTCCTCTCGATATGCTTTGACTTCGAGTGGTTTCGTGGCTCCTTAGCCTGAGCAATAGCTCCATTGTTGTCACACAACAATGGGATGGGTGTTGTGCTGGACGGAACTACTCCCAACTCGTGAATGAACTTCTTCATCCACACAGCTTCTTTGGCAGCCTCACTTGCAGCAATGTACTCAGCCTCGATCATGGAGTCTGCAGTGGACCCCTGTTTGCTACTTTTCCAACAAATAACACACGATCCTTTCATGAAAACATATCCAGATGTAGACTTTCTATCATCTGGATCCGATTGGAAATCGACATCTGTATACCCTTGGATTTGTAGTGAGCTACCGTCGAACACCAGACAAAACTCTTTTGTCCTTCGAAGGTACTTAAGTATGTTTTTCACAGCAGTCCAATGCTCCTGCCCTGGGTTGGCCTGAAATCTGCTTACTACACTCACTGCCTGAGCTATGTCAAGACGAGTGCACAGCATGGCATACATGATGCTCCCTACGGCAGAGGCATAGGGAACGTCTTTCATGCCATCAATCTCCTCAGAAGTCTTGGGAGACATCTTCTTGGAGAGAGTGACTCCGTGCCTGAAAGGAACATTTCCTTTCTTGGAGTTTTCCATGCTGTATCTTTTGACTATTTTGTCAATGTAAGCAGATTGGGATAATCCTATTATCCGCTTTGATCTATCTTTATAGAGTCGAAGACCCAATATATAAGAGGCTTCTCTAAGATCTTTCATGGAGAATTGCCGTGAAAGCCATACTTTCACCGTAGTTAACATTCTTACATCATTCACAATTAGTAGAATGTCATCTACATACAGAACCAAGAAAGTAACCTTATCTCCACTGTACTTCCTGTAGACACGGGGTTCATCCGAATTATGCTCGAAATCAAACAATTTGATAGCAGAGTCAAAACGGATGTTCCAACTTCTAGAAACTTGCTTAAGTCCATAAATGGATCTATTAAGTTTACATACCATGTTTTCTTGACCTGCAACAATGAAGCCTTGTGGTTGCTGCATATAAATATCTTCAGTAAGATCTCCATTCAAGATTGTAGTTTTGACATCCATCTGCCAAATCTCATAATCATGGTACGCTGCTACAGCTAGCAGGATCCAAATGGATTTAAGCATGGCTACAGGCAAAAAGGTTTCATCATAATCGATGCCCTCTTTTTGAGTGTACCCTTTCGCCACTAAACGAGCCTTGAAGGTCTCAATCCTGCCATCGGGGCCCTTATTCCTCTTGTAATCCAATTTTCAACCGATTGCTTTTACCCCGGAGGGAGGATCTTATAGACTCTAGACTCCATTGGTCTCCATTGAGTCCATCTCTGCTCTCATGGCCTCCACCCACTTCTGGGAATCTATGTCCAACATAGCTTCCGTGTAAGTCACGGGATCCTCCTCACTAGTCAAGGTTTCCACCAGGTAACCATCCTGATCATAACCATAACGGACTGGTGGCCTGGATACCCGAGTGGATCTTCTAAGTTGGTCACTACCTGGAACTTGTGGGACATCTCCCACTGCTCCTGAGCTCTCCTCATCAAGAACAATTTCCTAACGATGGGTGTCCAGGATGTAATCGGTTTCCAAGAATTGTGCATTTCGACTGCAAAACACTTTCTGCTCACTTGGATCATAGAATAGGTAACCTATAGAGCCTTTTGGGTAGCCCACAAATAGGCAACGACTAGTTTTGGATTCCAAATTGTCTGCACTCGTTCTTTTAACGTGTGCTGGACAACCCCAAAATCTTCAAGTGTCTGACACTTGGTTTCATTCCAGTCCAAAGTTCATATGGAGTATTTGGAACTGATTTGGTTTGAATCCGATTCAGCATGTAAATCATAGTCTCTAACGCGTAACCCCAAAAGGATGTGGGTAACTCTGAGTGTATGAGAAGCGACCGGACCATATCCAATAAGGTCCTATTCCTCCTCTCTGAAACACTATTAAGTTGTGGTGTAGCAAGAGGAGCTAACTGTGATACTATCCCAATGACCTTCAAGTAGTCCCTGAAATTGTTAGAGAGATAATCGCCACCTCGATCCGGTCGAAGGGCCTTAATTTCTCTCCCTAACTATTTCTCGACCTCTTGTCTAAACTCTTTGAACTTTTCAAAGGATTCAAACTTGTGTCTCATTAGGTACACGTAACCATATCGTGAGAAATCATCTGTGAAGGTGATGAAATACACGTGTTGATTTCGTGTCTAACACTAAGGGGACCACATACATCAGTATGTATTAGGTCAAGTGTGCCTATACATCTTTCAGGCTTACCATTAAATGGCTGTTTCGTCATCTTGCCTTGTAGGCAAGGTTCATAGGTGGGAAGAACTTCTACAGTTAGAAAATCCAAAGGACCATCATTTACCAACCTTGTGATTCGGTCAACACCGATGTGGCCAAGTCGGTAATGCCACAGACACGTGGGATTAACTGTATCACGGGCTCTCTTCTTGGGGATTTTAGTCGATGTAGTTTCGGTTATGTTAGTTTCTAGAGAAGGATGTAGAACATAGAGACCGTTCTCCAGTTCCCCGTATGCAATGAATCTGTTATTTCTTTTAATAGTAATCGTATTACTAAAGAAGACAGAATAACCATCTGCACATAGTTTTGAGACTGAAATCAAATTTCTTCTTAAATTTTGTACATAAAGACAATCTTTCAGTACAATTATTCCTTCTCTAAAATTTAACTCCACGATTCCTATGGTCGCTGCTGCAACAGTTGCAGTAGTCCCCAAGTATAGAGTGACTTCTCCTTCACTCAGCCTTCTGCTTACCTTGACCCCCTGTAGTGAGTTACATGCATTAGTTGAAGCCCTGGAGTCAATACACCAGGACGCAGAAGCTAATAATAATTGGTTTCTATAACACAAGTTTCGAAATTACCTTCTTGGATTCCAAGTAGGCAAGACAATTCCTCTTCCAGTGACCGGTCTTCTTGCAGAAGTGACAAGCATCCGATGCTTTGTCCTTCCTCTGTGTAATACCCTTAAACTGGACACTTAATGAGTCTCGTGTTAGTTTAGAATGTTCACAGCTAGTGGGTCGGTCTGGGGAGACCTATCCTGACAAGGTTGACACTATGGTGCCACCAAGTCGGTTGGGGTGGCCTGTCTCAGTTGCCAGGGTGAGACCCTAAGCTCATACAGTGTAGGATTAATTGAATCTTTGAACTGGACCAGATTTCCAGTATTGCTCTGGACCTTGGAGATTGATGGGCAAAATTGGAAAGTTACACCCGACCCCTAGACTCGATTATGATACTGCACTAGGTGTCGGATTGGGCTGTCTTTGATGTACCATTCAGTGAGATCCTTAGCGGGGGTCAAAACCTGGGTATGTTGGGACAGTCTGAGAATTCATCTGAGTGGGTGATCATAGTGACAGGATCAGCCCCTTTGTCGGACAAAGGTAATGATCGGGGATGCACTCTCACTGATGGAAACCAAGACAACCGGCAGCCGATTTCAACCGTTGAGATTTATTTTGCAAAGTATATTTTATATGAGATATAAAAGTATATATATTATGGTTTCTCAAATATTTGGAAGAAGGTTTTAATTCCCGGGATCCATATAAGTAGAGAGTGCAACACTGTTCCTTGCAGCCGAGGGAGAGGTCCTCTCTTGTCGGGCAGTGTATGATCATTATGGGCGGAGAGGTTAAGTGTAAGACCATTGAGGATAATACCTGATGGGCTAATCTTGCATCTGCCCACAGTCCCTGGGTGTTACAAGGTGGCTTGGCCCAGGGACCACTTAGGGTAAGTGTTGGGCCCATAGAGCCCATTTGATGGGTTTCAAGGGGTGCACTGTCCATAACAGTGTATTCGGCTAGGCCTTGTAACAATGGCTGGGCCGAACCCATGTGGCTGATGTGTAGATCAATGCTTGGATCCCATGCCATACAAGGAAGCCCAACTGGGTAGCAGTTAGGAAGGTCAAGTGAGCACATAAGCTTAATGGGCCTAAAGCCCATTTCAAAATGGGCTATTTAATTAGTTAATAATGGGGTGAATTCTGAGATGGATTAGCAGATAGGATAGGGTTTTGACCCTATCCACTAAAAGAGTCTAGATCTGAATGTGATTCAGATTTAGAAACCTCTTAATGGGATTAGGAGAAAGCTAATCCAATCTGCAATTAAGATAAGGGTTTATCCCTATCACCTAAAAGGGGTCTTATCCAAATATGATTTGGATAAGCAGCTCCTAATTGGATTAGGAGCTGATCTTTTAGGTTAACAAAAGAAGGAGGGGCGGCATCCTTTAGGAGACACACAATCAGATTTTCTTCAGTGCTGAAATCACAAGAAGAGAGAATTCTGCACCCTGTGAATTCTTTCTTGCCGCCTCCCTGTTCTTGCTGCCCTGTTTGGCCAGTTCGATCTCCAGCAATAGGAGAAGTCAAGATTTGATCTTAACATCAGTTCTTGGAGGAAGAATTGATAGGAAGCTGTGCTCACGTGCCATCCTGCTGTTTTTGCGAAGGACAGAGTTCTTGGAGAAAAACATTGCTGATTCTGCTCCATCCTGCACTACGCCTCTTCAATGGGAGCCGATCTTGGATCCTTCCTTGGGCATGAACACCTTCGTTGAGGGATACTATTTCTCCGTATCATGTATAATCCTCTCCTACTCTTTTTGGTTCAGATCTGGTTCAGTTTATGGTTCAAGAATGATCCTTGAAAATATGATTTTCTAAATAGCGAATGCGATTCCCAGTTGAAGGGAGAGAAAAATTTTTGAAATTCGCCCCCTTTATTCCGCAATCTTTGAGCGTTCATGGGATGGATCTCTCATCCTTTCAGCCATTACTACCAGTTCGATTTCCTGTTTCTAGTAGGAGTGATCAAGATTGGATCTTGATATCAATCTTCAAAGAAAGGCTGATCTGAAGGTGTACTCACTGCCTCCAGCGAATTCTTGTGAAGGGTTCGGTTCTTTACAAAGAACATTGCTGATTCTACTCCATTCTACACTGCGCCATCTTCAGTGGGTGCCGTCTTTGGTTCCTACCTTGGGCGTGTGAACACCTCCATTGGGAGATACTGCTTCTCTATATCAGGTATATCCCTCTCCTGCTTCTGGTTTCATATCTGGTTTGGTTTATGGTTCAAGATTGATCCTTGAAAATGCAGATTAAAACAGGGAATGTGATTCCCAGATGAGGGGAGAGGAAATTTTTTGACATTTTGCCCAACCTACTTGTAGGGTTTGGCCATCTATATGATGGATCTCTAATCCTTCAGTGGTATCATAGCCAGGTTCAAATCTTGAACCGAATTGATGCAGATCTGAACCTGCGCAAATCAGGTAGAACGCCTTCTTGGAAAATAGTTTCCCAGATAGAAGGCGATTGATCTGAAATTAAAATTTATAAATCTGAATTTTATTTAGAATTCTTCTTTATATTTTTCTTGATTTATGGTCTGTTCATACAACTAGAGATCAAAATCTTGATTGGCGCAGAAAACTGCGATTTGTAGTTTCTTGATTTATTATATTTGGTCTGTAAAATATTTTTTTATTTTTTTTTTAGACTGAATGTATAGGCATTCGATCTGATGTAATATTAATAGAAATTTTAGGGTTTATATTTTTATTAATTATGGATCGAAGATGGCGGCACAGGAAGGAAGAATTCGCAAATGGGGATATCGCAATCTGCGATTTGCAATTTATGAAATTGCATTCTATGATCTAACCTCTGTCTTGCATGATGTAATGTGCAAACAACCCTTCTTGACTAATTCTTGCTTTTCTTTGATCAGTATTTAATTTTAGATCATTTTCTTGAATTAAATCTTTAATTAAAAATCAAACCCTAGACCCATTCAAACTAGATTGGTCCGAACTGGTTGGACCGAATTTAGGATTCGATCAAGGCTGATTGTTAGCCCTAATTTCCCACTGATGGGCCTAAGGATTGATAATTAATTAAGAGTTTAATTTGGCCCAACCTGTAAGGCCCATTTTTAAATTTTTAAAACTACTAAAAGCCCACTTTTGCGGGAAAAGCTATATGGGCTGAACTGCTTAACCCTAATTCGGCCCATATACCTAGATAATGTTAATTATTAATATTATGGATTAAAATGGGCTTTAATTGTGGGCCTTACAGATATTTAATTGATGGGATCAATTGCATGTGATGTATGGATGTGTGATGTGCAACGTTCATGGGCCATAAGTACTTGGCCCATGCAGATTCGATAGTGGCTCTTACACACACCATGGCTGAATGCACACCATGGCTGAATGCACATCATTATCATGGTGTCCCTAAATATCATTGGATGATCTCCCTCTATGGTGGGCCCCACACTTCCTGAAGAGGATACGTGCGGAATCCTAGCCGATTAGGGCCCACCGAAATCTAGCTTTATGAAAGTTAGTGGAAGCCACTTTGGTTTGACCTAAATTAAACTAGGGCGTAGTTTTGTTCCTTCTAGCAATATGAGTGCATGTGATAGGGAGGTTCGTATGATGAACTCTCTAAAGGCCTTCCATCATTAGCATAAAGATGGGTCCTTCAGTAATGAGGAAACACACCTGAAAATGGGCTATCCATTTGCTGTTGGATTTGTCTGAGTGTTTCATAAGATGATAGGGGCATCATAGACCGATGTGGGAGGGGCTTCACCAAAAAATGGGAACTCTCTCACAATACCTTGGCATTCACGAATATGATGGGTGAGAACTCACTAAATAAAAAGGTTTAACCAGAAAATGGCTATGAACCTTGTCTGACAGAGAATAAAGGGAAAGCTCATATGATGAGTGGATATGATCCTCCATAGAAAGGTAGTGGGGTTTTGCAGCTGAAACAGTTGGCTCCATGCACCCTATGTGATTTCCCACATTTCCAGAGACAAGTCGTTGTCTCCGTCATGGAGATAGGAGGGAAATCTCAGAGATGAATAAATGGGAATGGAGCATAGATTAAAAGCCATATCTATGTAATGAACAGGAGTCAAATTAAGTTGTGGACCGATGTTTGCTCTTTTATCAGAAAATGGCAAACTGACAATTTGCAAAGCTTCTTGATGAAAACAAGCTTAAGGGCCCAAACTATGCCGAATGGTACTGAAACCTTATGCTGTTCTTAACCTCTGAGAAATTGGATAAGGTGGCCAAGAATCCTACCCTGGATCATCCAGGAGATACGGCTTCTGAGGCTTCTGAGGCCCAAAGTAGAGAATACCAAGAATGGGAGGAGAAAAACTCCCTTGCCCGCTGCTATATCATTGCCTCGTTGGATAATCCAATACAGAGGAAGTTTGATCAGATCGAACGTGCCAAGGACATATTGAATAGTCTCAAGACAATGTACGATGAGCAGAATTGTTCTACTCGACAGAAGGTCTTGAAACAATTCATGACCGTGCAGATGTCCAAGGGCCAACAAGTTCATGACCATGCAGATGTCCAAGGACCTCCATGGGTTATATCAACGAGCTGGAGGCTCTTGGATCCGGGCTGGATCTGGTAACCCAGATCGATGCTATTCTCAACTCTTTGCCTCCATCCTTTAATCCATTCATCATGAACTACAACATGAACAAGTTGAATGTCAACTTGCAGGAACTCCACAATATGTTGCATAGGGATGAAGAATTGATTAAGAAAGATGAGCCCATTACCATGCTTGTTGAAGCAGGAAAATTGGGCAAGAAGAGGAGGGCAAAGAGAAAGCCCCAGAAGAAGGCCACCAAAACCAAGAAGCAGAGGAAGGACAAGGCATCAGATGCCTGTCATTATTGCAAGCAGACCGGCCACTAGAAGAGGAACTGTCCTTAATACCTAGAATCCAAGAAAGGTAATCTCGAATCTTGTGCCACAAAAACCAATTTGTTGCTTGTTTCTGCGTCCTAGTGTATTGACTCCTGGGCATCAACTCATGCGTGTAACTCACGACAGGGGTTCAAGGTATGCAGAAGGCTAAGTGAAGGAGAAGTAAAGTTTTACTTGGGGACTTCTGCAAGTGTTGTAGCTACAGCTATAAGAACTGTAGAGTTAATTTTTAGAGAAGGAATAATTGTACTTAAATATTGTCTTTTTGTACAGATTTTAAGATCAAATTTGATTTCTGTCTTAAAACTGTGTGTTGATGGTTATTCTGCCTTCTTTAGTTATACGTTTACTATTAAAAGAAACAACAAATTCATCGCATACAGGGAACTGGAGAATGGTCTCTATGTTCTACATCCTTCTCTAGAAAATAAAATAGCCAAAACTATGTTGGTTGATATCCCCAAGAAAAGAATCTGCAATACAGTTAATCCTACGTACCTGTGGCATTACCAACTTGGCCATTACAGTATTGATCGTATCATAAGATTGGTAAATGATGGTCATTTGGATTTTCTAATTGTAGAAGATCTTCCCACTTGTGAGCCTTGCCTTTAGGGTAAGATGGCAAAACGACCATTTAACGGTAAGCCCAAAAGATGTACAGGCACGCTTGACCTAATACATATTGATGTATGTGGTCCCTTGAGTGTTAGGACTCATAACCAGCACGTGTATTTCATTACATTTACTGATGATTATTCTTTGTATGGTTACATGTACCTAATGAGACACAAGTCCAAATCCTTTAAAAAGTTCAAAGAGTTCAGACAAGAGGTCGAGAAACAGTTATGGAGAGAAATTAAGACCCTTCGATCGGATTGATGAGGCAAATATCTCTCTGGCGAATTCAAGGACTACTTGAAGGTCAATGAGATAGTATCATAGTTGCCTCCTCCTGCTACACTACAGCTTAACGGTGTTTCAGAGTGGAGGAATAAGACCTTATTGGATATGTTTTGGTCATTTCTTGTACGCTCAGAGTTACCCACATCCTTTTGGGGTTACGCATTAGAGACTGCGGTATATGTGCTGAATTGGGTTTCTACCAAATCGGTTCTAAATACTCTATAAAACCATTGGACTGGAAAGAAACCAAGTGTCAGACACTTGAAGACACTTGAAGATTTGGGGTTGTCCTGCGCATGTTAAAAGAACGAGTACGGACAATTTGGAATCCAAGACCAGCCATTGCCTATTCATAGGCTACCCAAAGGGTTCTGTGGGTTACCTATTCTATGACCCAAGTGAGAAGAACGAGTGTGGACAATTTGGACTCACACCGTTAGGAAATAGTTCTTGATGAGGAGAGCTCAGGGCCAGTAGGAGGTGTCCCATAGGTTCTAGGTATTGACCAACCTAGAAGATCTACCCAGGTGTCCAGACCACCAGTCCGTTTTGGCTATGACCAGGATAGTTACCTGGTGGAAGCCTTGACTAGTGAGGAGGATCCTGTGACTTATGCGGAAGCTATGTTGGACATAGACTCCCTTAAGTGGGTAGATGCCATGAGAGTTATGATGGACTCAATAGACCAATGGAGTCTCGACTCTAGTAGATCCACCCCCCGGGGTAAAAGCAATTGAATGCAAATGGATCTACAAGAGGAAGAAGGGCCCCGTTGGTAAGGTTGAGACCTACAAAGCTCGTCTAGTGGAAAAATGGTACACTCAGAAAGAAGGAATCGATTATGAGAAAACCTTTTCGCTGGTGGCCATGCTTAAATCCATTCGGATCCTGCTAGCTGTAGTAGTATACCATGGCTACGAGATTTGGCAAATGGATGTCAAAACTGTGTTCCTGAATGGATATTTTACTAAAGATATCTATATGCAGCAACCGCAAGGTTTCATAGCTGTGGGTTAGGAACACATGGTATGTATGTTAAATAGATCCATATATGGACTTAAGTAAGCTTCTAGGAGTTGGAACATCCGGTTTGACTCTACCGTTAAAAAGTTTGACTTTGAGAAGAATCCGGATGAGCCCTGTGTTTATAGGAAGTCCAGTGGGAATAATGTTACGTTTCTGGTTTTGTATGTAGACGACATTCTACTCATTGGGAATGATGTAGGAATGTTGACTACGGTGAAAGTATGGCTTTCACAACAATTCTCTATGAAAGATTTTGGAGAAGCCTCCTATATACTAGGTCTTCGACTCTATAGAGGTAGATCGAAGCGGATAATAGGATTATCCCAATCTGTTTACATTGACAAAATTGTTAAGAGATACAGCATGGAGAACTCCAAGAAGGGAAATGCTCCTTTCAGGCACGGAGTCAGTCTCTCCAAGAAGATGTCTCCCAAGACCTCTGAGGAGATTGAGGGCATGAAGGACGTTCCCTATGCCTCAACCGTAGGGAGCATCATGTATGCCATGCTGTGCACTCGTTCTAACATAGCTCAGGCAATGAGTGTAGTAACCAGATTCCAGGCCAACCCAAGGCAGGAGCACTGGACCGCTATGAAAAATATACTTAAGTACCTTCGAAGGACAAAACGTTTTGTCTGGTATTCGATGGTAGCTCACTATAGATCCAAGGGTATACTGATGCCGATTTCCAGTCGGATCCAGATGATAAAAAGTCAACATCTGGGTATGTTTTCAAAATAGAATCATGTGTTGTTTGCTGGAAAAGCAACAAACAGGGATCCACGGAAAACTCCACAACCGAAGCTGAATACATTGCCGCAATTGAAGCTGCCAAGGAAACTGTGTGGAAGAAAAAGTTCATTCACGAATTAGGAGTGGTTCCGTCCAGCACATCACTCATTTGAAGCTGCCAAGGAAACTGTGTGGAAGAAAAAGTTCATTCACGAATTAGGAGTGGTTCCGTCCAGCACATCACCCATCCCCTTTTTGGGTGACAATAATGGAGCCATTGCTCAGGCTAAGGAGCCACGAGCCCACTCGAAGTCGAAGCACATCGAGAGGAAGTACCACGTACTGCGGGAGATTGTTGGTAGAGGGGACGTCCTGATGCAGAGGGTAGCATCAGTGGATAATGTAGCAGACCCATTGACTAAGCCACTGACACATAAAGTGTTTGAGAATCACGTTGAAAGTATGGGACTCTGACTTATACTAGATTGGACCTAAGTGCAAGTGAGAGCTATTAGACAGTTGTATGCCCTTAACTCCAATCAGATTGATGGACTTATGACATTTATTGTAAATGAATAAAGTGCATATTTGATTCATGTTATTGTGGTGTGTTTCTGTGTAAACTGGACACATAATGAGACTCATGTTAGTTTAGAATGTTGTTGCTGGATAAGTCTGAGGAGATTTATCTTGCTAAGGCTGACATTGGTGTGCTGCCAAGTGTTGGGGTGGCCTGTCTCAGTTGCTAGGGTGAGACCCAAAGCACACATAGTCTAGGTTTACATGAAACCCTGAACCGGACCAGATTTCCAGTATTGCCCTAGAACTTAGAGATTGATGGGCAAAACTGGAATGTTACACCTAACCCCTGGACTCGATTATGATATTGTACTAGGTGTCGGATTGGGTTGTCTTTGATATGCCAATCAGTGAGATCCTTAGAGGGGGTCAAAACCTAGGTATGTTGGGATAGTCCGATTCATCTGAGTGGGTGATCATAGTGACAGGATCAGCCCCTTTGTCGGACAAAAGTAACGATCGGGGGTGCACTCTCTCAGATGGAAACCAAGACTGTTGGCAGCCGATTTCAATCGTTGAGATTTGTTTTGCAAAATATGTTTTTATATACGGATATAAAAGTATATATATGTTACGGTTTCAAATTGTTTGCAAAAGGTTTTGATTCCTGGGATCCATGTGAGTAGAGAGCGTAGCACTATTCCTTGCAGCCGAGAGAGTGGTCCTCTCTTGTCAGGCAGTGTATGATTCAGTGGATAATGTAGCAGACCCATTGACTAAGCCATTGACACATAAAGTGTTTGAGAATCACGTGGAAAGTATGAGACTCCAACTTATACTAGATTGGACCTAAGTGCAAGTGAGAGCTATTAGACAGTTTAGTATGCCCTTAGCTCCAATCAATTTGATGTACTTATGACATTTATTGTAAATGAATAAAATACATATTTGATTCATGTTCCAATGGTGTGTTTCTGAGAAATACCCTTAAACTTAACACATAATGAGACTCATGTTAGTTTAGAATATTCATAGCCGATGGATAAGTCTGGGAAGATTTATCCTGCTAAGACTGACACTAGTGTGCCGCCAAGTCGGTTGGGGTGGCCTGTCTCAACTGCTAGGGTGAGACCCAAAGCACACATAGTGTAGGTTTACTTGAAACCCTGAACCAGACCAGATTTCCAGTATTGCCCTGGACCTTAGTGATTGATGGGCAAAACTAGAAAGTTATACCTGACCCCTAGACTCGATTATGATATTGCACTAGGTGTCGGATTGGGCTGTCTTTGATATGCCAATCAATGAGATCCTTAGAGGGGGTCAAAACCTGGGTATGTTGGGATAGTCTGAGAATTCATCTGAGTGGGTGATCATAGTGACAGGATCAACCCCTTTGTTAGACAAAGGTAATGGTCGGGGATGCACTCTCTCTGATGGAAACCAAGACTGTTGGCAGCCGATTTCAATCGTTGAGATTTGTTTTGCAAAATATGTTTTATATACGGATATAAAAGTATATATATGTTATGGTTTCAAATTGTTTGCAAAAGGTTTTAATTCCCGGGATCCATGTCAGCAGAGAGTGCAACACTATTCCTTGTAGCCGAGGGAGAGGTCCTCTCTTGTCGGGTAGTGTTTGATCATTATGGGCTGAGAGGTTAAGTGTAAGGCCATTGAGGGTTATACCTGATAGGCTAATCTTGCATCTATCCACAGTCCCTAGGTGTTACAAGGTGGCTTGGCCCAGGGACCACTTAGTGTAAGTGTTGGGCACATAGAGTCCATGTGATAGGCTCAAGGGGTTCACTGGGCTTTCTTGAGAATTCGGCTAGGCCTTATAACAAAGGCTGGGCCGAACCTTTGTGGCTGATGTGTAGATCAATGCTTGGGTCCCATGCATATAACGAAGCCCAACTGGGCAGTAGTTTGGAAGGCTAAGTGAGTACATACTTTTAATGGCCATAAAGCCCATTTCAAACTGGGCTGATTTGATCAGTTAAAGAGGGGGCGAATCTAAGATTGGATTAGTAGATAAGATAGGGTCTTACCCTATCCACTCAGAGAGTCCAAATCTGAGTACAAATTCAGATATGGAAACCTCTTAATCAAATTAGGAGAGGGCTGATCTAATCTGCAGATAAGATAAGGGTATATCATTGTCTCTTAAATTGAATTCAGATCTAAATATGATTTGGATCAGCAACTCCTAATGGGATTAGGAGTTGATCCCTTTAACATTATAAAAAGAGAAGGGGGTGGTAGCTTTAGAACATCATCACATTCGAACATCAGAGAGAGGACATAGCCCCAGTGAGACTGAGTTGTTTTCTCCTTGCCGCCTCCTTCCTGCCGCCGCCATTACTGCCAGTTCGATCTCCTCTTTCTAGCAGGAACGATCAAGATCGGATCTTGATATTAGCCTTCGGAGAAAGGCTGGTCTGAAGTTGTGTTCACAACCCCAGTGAATTCTTGTGAAGGTTTGTTCTTTTGGAAAAACACTGTTGATTCTGCTCCATCATACACAGCGCCATCTTCGGTGGGAGCAGTCTTTGGTTCCTACCTTGGGCATGAACAACTCCATTGGGAGACACTGCTTCTCTGTATCAAGTATATCCCTCTCCTGTTTCTGGTTTCAGATCTGGTTTGGTTTATGGTTCAAGATTGATCCTTGAAAATGCAGATTTTCTAAAACAGGGAATACGATTCCCAGATGAGGGGAGAGGAAATTTTTTGAAATTTCGCCCAACCTACCTGTAGGGTTCGGCCATCCATATGATGGATCTCTCATCCCTTCACCACCTTGGCCGGACCAGACCCCAGATCTTGAGCCAAGGTGTCCACTTCGGCCCCATCAGACTTTGAGCTCCCCTTGCTAAACAAGCTACTACTACTACTACTACTAGACATGATTTAAAGCAGATAGAAAGGAGCAAACTAGAACAAAGGAAGACGACTTACCTAAGAGAAGAAGACTGAAGACCAGCCTGGGAGACGAAAGATTGAAGGCTGACCTGGAAACACTGAGCACCGCGCACGACCTCCAAACGTGAAGAGCTCAAAACAGGATGAAGGAAATGGGACCCCAAGGCTCAAATCGACCTCCAACTGGTATGGCCGATCACTAACGGTTCAGATCGATGGATCCAATGGCTCCTAGAAGGGATGAATACACGAACTTCGAGGTCAAACTCGGTTGAGCGCGTGTTTGAGGTTTGTAGAATTTTGTCTGCATGACGTTCATGTGTTCCCGAGATGCAATCTACCCACTGGTCGAACCAGTTGGGTCGATCAAGTTTGACCCGTAGACTGGTCCTTGGCCAACCCTGAGACCGAGCCAAATCCACCCCTACTCATCGTGAACTCCCGCACCGAGTTGAACACCCCTAGTACGGGAGTGGGGGGCAATTGATGAGGGATAATTTGGCCCAACCTGCTAGCAGATAGACAGGTGGATCAACTTGATGACATGGATGACGACTCAGCATTTACTGCCACCTTGGCAAGCCAGGTCAGCTTGGATACCTCGGGCACCTTGGCCATGACCAAGGTCCGAACAGCTCTTGAGGGTTTGACCTATCAAGGTGCCATGCAACCCACTTCTAGAAGCTAGCCAACTGTCTCTGATCTTTTTGGGATCATGCCACATGTCCGCAAGCCTTTTCCTTATCCCACCTAGATCGGACATACATGATAAGTCTTAGAAGCTCGCACGAAGTCCATCCCCGAGTGTGGAATGGACTCTTGGTAATACAGGTCAGGGATCTCATAAGTGTTTCATAAGACCTATGGCAACTCGCTTATATAAAGGCCTCAACTCAACCTTAGAAGGTACATGCAATTATTTGCTTACTAGCCTACTAGCTCTCAATTATCTAGCTCGCAATCTCCAGCTCGCTAACTTAAGCATTGGAGTGCCTACACTAGGTAAGCCCCCAGGGTTCTCTGAGTATTTTCTTATAGTTCGACTAGCCAGCTACAAGGTCCAATGTCCGAGCTGCCATCTAGCTAGGAGCGACTAGATCACGCATCATCAAGTATGAAGCAAATATTAGTGTGATAGTAACAGAAGGAATGCAAGGTTTTTATACAGTTTATTTCCTTTTCTTTGTGAATTTCTAAATTATAAGAGAGGACCATGATATCAAGTTGCCCTGTAAATTTGTTAAGGGCAAAATATCTCAATTGAAAAATTCAAGTGCTAGCATGCATGACCTAATTAATTATCCACCACAGCAATAAAACAACAAGTCCATTCAGATTTTTGTCAAGACCCAAAATTTCTAGGATTTTCTAAGACAATATCCCTATTTTTCAATTCAATTCTACCATCTAAATCTGTTATTTCATAAGTCTATTCCCAACTTTCATGTCATAGAATCTTTGTGTCTCCTCTCTCTTTGTGTCTTTGTGCCTCCTTTGAAAATTTTCTCCACACCCTTCTTAGTGCATGTTTAAGATACCTTTGTTTATTCTTTTCATTCTCCTTAGATTCCATTCTGCATGTTTTGAAAATCATAATCATATCGTAAATCGCAAAGAAAGTTGAATCAAATCGAATCATTAATCATATCATAAATTGTAAGATTATTTCTATTTTTTACAAACTTGTCAAAAATTAAATATAGATTGTTAGGTAGTATATGGCCTTAGCTCCAATCAGATTGATATATAGATCCATCTATTGTAAATGAGAGAAAGTACATAAATGATTCATGTTATATCTGGTGTGTTTCCGTGTAACTACTCTTAAACTGGACACTTATGAGACTCGTGTTAGTTCACAATGTTCATAGTCGTTGGATAGACATGGGGAGGTTTATCCTGCCAAGGCTAACACTAATGTGCTACCAAGTCGGTTGTGGTGGCTTGTCTCAACTACCAGGGTTAGACCCGAAGCACATGTAGTGTGTGTTTGTTTGAAACACTGAACCTAGACCGATTTCCAATTATGCCCTGGACCTTGGAGACTAGTGGGCAAAACTGGAAAGTTACACCTAACCCCTAGACTTGATTATGGTACTGCGCTGCGTGTCGGATTGGGTTGACTTTGATGTGCCAATCAATGAGATCCTTCGGGGGTCAAAATCTGGGTATGTTGGGGCATTCTAAGAATTCACTTGAGTGGGTGATCATAGTGATAGGATCATCCCCTTTGTTGGACAAAGTGAATGATTAGGTACTGCACTCTCTCTGATGGAAACCAAAACTAACGGCAATCGATTTCAACCATGTTTGAGATTTATTTTGTATTTATATGAATATATATATATTATTTTTATGAAAAAGATTTGCAAAAAGTTATAATTCCCGAGATCCATTCGAGTAGAGGGTGCAACACTGTACCTTGCAACCGAGGGAGAGATCCTCTCTTGTCAGGCAATGTTTGATCATTAAGGGCTGAGAGGTTAAGTGTAAGACCATTTAGGGCTATTATACCTGATGGGATAATCTCACTTAAGGCCATTGTCCTTGGGCCTTCATAAGATCGTTGGACTCAATGACCATTTAGTGTAAATGTTGGGCCCATTAAAAGTCCATACTGATGAACTCAGGGTTTCACTGTGTTTAGCAGTGAATTCGGCTAGGCTTTATAACAGAAGTTAGGCTGAACCCATATGGCTTTTGTGAGATCAATGTTAGGGTCCCACGCCATACAAAGGGAGC
The DNA here is from genome assembly GCA_022828595.1 of Nelumbo lutea. Lineage (NCBI taxonomy): Eukaryota > Viridiplantae > Streptophyta > Magnoliopsida > Proteales > Nelumbonaceae > Nelumbo > Nelumbo lutea. The sequence continues at coordinate 63,536,679 of JAKGHH010000007.1, read as the reverse complement.
CAAGTTAGCCAATAATTAATAAAGGGATGTGAGCCACCTGCTTAGTGGGCCTAAAGCCCAAAGATTAATTGGATTAATCAGGATGGGCAAATTTGGGTATGGATATGGGTTTGGATCAGCAGATAAGGATAAGAGGATAAGACTTATCCACTTAAAGAGTTCAGATCCAAATAAAGATTTGGATTAGGAAACTCCTAATTAGATTACGAGATTAGCTCTTTAAGATCTATAAATAGAGGAGGGCGAACTGCTAAAAGGTTCACACACACACTACTCTCAGTTCTCCCTCTCCTTTTGCTCTTGCCGCTATATACCCTGTTCGATCTCCATTCTTGAACTGATAAATATCAGTTCTTGATTCTGATTTTTGCAAGAAAAATCAGACCTGAATTCATGCTCACCTCCCTTGCCTGATCCAAGCCGTTGGATTATAGTTCTTGCTAAAGGACTGCATTGCTGAACCTGCTTCATCTCAAGCTGCGCCATCTTCAATGGAAGCGGGATTTGGTACCCTCTTTGGGTGTGAACACCTACTTCGGGAGCTACACGTGTGGATTTCGTACTACGTATTGCTCTCACTTTCTTTGGTTTCAGATCTGGTCTGGTTTGGATCAAGAACAATCCTTGAAAAATGTAGCTTTTCTAAAACTAGGAATATGATTCCCAGAAGGGAGAAAAGAAATTTTTAAAATTTTGCCCAGCCACCCTACATCGTTCAGCTATCCCTATGATGGATCTCCCTTCCCATCACTCTTAAACCAAAATAAACTAGATCTAAAGCAAGAACCAAATCGGCAGAATTGTTCTACCCAATTTGCATAACTTGTAGTTTTCTAAGAATTCCGTTCTCAGATTTCGGGCATTTTGATCTGAAATTAAATCTCTATTATTTTGCAAAGATATTATAATTGTTCTATTATTGTTTCTTGAATTCTTGGGATGTTGGTGTGATGGAGATTGAATTCTTTATTGGCACCAAGATTTGTGCACCCTGCAATTTTATTTATTCATTTTGGTCTGTAAATAATTTTCTTTATTTTTAAACAAAATGTATAGGATTTATTCTGATGTAATTAATAGAAAATTAGGTTTTTCTATTTTTTTTTACATTGGAAGACTTGTTGGAGCGTGGTTTGTCCAAAAGCGCATCGTTAAACACTTTGGAACACCAGTTTAAACATTTATAATTTTTACCATTTCTCAAGCAACTACTAACATTGGAAATGGTGATAATGGGTCGTATCCATAGGGAAGCGAGGGAAAATTATTATAAACCTTAATTTGGGTAAAAGAATGCAAAGGGAAATTGCAGAATCACAAAACTTTCATTAATTAAATTGGAATTAAATAAAAATAGAGTTCGAACACTGCTAAAAATAAAATAAGTAACAGCAATAAATAAACACCAAAAATTAAAATGAAGAAAACTGCAATTCGATTAGAGGTAGTAGTCTCCGGATCTCGCCGTTAACCCTCGAACTTCTCGAGCTAGGCCTTCCGTCTTACCTGGCCAAATTTTAGATCTGCATAAAAGAAATAAAGTACAAATTAAATCTAATAAAAGTAAAATTTGCAAGAAGGAAAAATAAATTAGAAATTAAGGAACAGAAAGTAATTCTAAAACTGAAGAAAAAAATGGTTGGGATTCAAATCCAAAGGTGGCAGTAGTGGTGTTGGTGAACTGCAAGTAGGAAACCCTCTTCTTCCTCTACCCTTGAACTTCTCAAAATCAGCCTTACTTCTTACCTGGATGAATTGATCAACCCCTTCCACAGGGCCCTTACGACCCTTTTTATAGAGAAGGGTGGACACAACTGAAAATAGGGAGAAAAATGGGGGGCGGCAGTTAGGATTTAGCAAAGTTAGGAATGCCCTAGGGTTTCTAATGGATGGCTAAGATGGTTTTTGGATGATCCTATGGCTGAGAATGGAAGGAGAGGGCGCCCAATATTAAGAAGGGCTGAGATTTGGGTGCCTAGAAATGGAGGGTGTAGATTAGAACATCTAGGGTTGAAGGATTAAGATTAAAAGAATAGGTGGCACCCTAGATTGAATGGTTGGAAAATAAGATGGAGGGAGTGGCTGAGATTTAATGGTAGAGAGCTGAATGGTGAGGATTAGCATAATAGGTGGTGCCCTAGGGTTTAAAAGCTACATAGAAGAGCCCTAAAATAGATGGTGAAGATTAGAAGGAGTGGATGGTGGAGATTACACAACTAGGGCGGCTAGGGTTAGCTAAGGAGGAAAAGAATGGGTTAAAAAGGCACCCTAGGGTTTGATAAGGAGAGGGGAGCATGGTAAAATAGTAGGATGGATGCCAACTGGGTTTAGCAGATAGGAAGCGTCGTCCTGCTCTGAGTTCATTACAAAAATACACCCTCTCTTAGCTGGTCTTCACACCAGCTTCCCAAAAATTGCACTTTAGCCATGAAAACTTCCAAGTTTTCTACATAATTTGCACAAAGACCCTCAAAGGTCACATAATTGATTTTAATTGGAAAAAAGGGTGCACTTTGACTCCTCTAAGGCCAAAAATACCCCTGAATTGATGCCCTTAAGGCATCAAAATATAGAGTTACCAGAGCGCACGGAGGACAAGAAGAAATTTTGCAAAAAAGAAATCTGCAATCTACGATTAACCATTTTCTTGCAGGTTTGCAGTTCATCCGAATCAGATTTGGACCATCACATAGAAGTGATGGGAGATCAATCATATGGATGGCTAAACCCTACAGGAAAGTTGGGCAAATTTTCAAAAATTTCTTTACTCCCATCCGGGAATCCTATTCTCAATTTAGAAAACTGTGTTTTCAAGGTTCATTCTTGTAACCAAACCAAACCAAATCTAAAACCAAATTAAGGAAGGGATATACCTGATACGGATTCCATGCAAGAATGCTCCTCCCAACATAGGTATTCACACCCAAAGAGTGTACCAAATCCTCCCTCCACTGAAGATGACACAGATTTGGATGAGGTAGGAGCAGCAGGTAGTTCTTCACCAAGAACTATTGATTCTTCAGCAAGAATCGAATGGGACAGTGAGCAGAGCTTCTAAATTGTTTCTTCTGCCAAGAAACAATATCAAGATCAAATCTTGATCCAATCCAAGAACTAGAGATCGAACAGGGTAGGGCAGCAAGAACAGGAAGAAAAGAGCAGAAGGCAAGAACAGTCTAACTATATTGTCTTCTCTTTGTATTCAGTGAGTGTGTTTTTTGAGGTTCGCCCTGCTCTCTTATTTATAGCCTTAAAGAGATAATTTCCTAATCTCATTAGGAGTTTCTTGATCCAAATCTTTTATTTGGGTCTAGACTCTTTAAGTGATAAGGCTAATTCCTTATCTTATTTGCAGATAAAGATCACCCTTCCTATTTAAATTAGGAGTTCCTTTATTCCAAATCTTTATTTGGATCTGGACTCTTTAATTGGATAAGAATAATCCCTTATCTTATCTGCTGATCCAAATCCCAAATCCGCTCCTATTTAATTAATGTAATTAACCCAGTTCAAAATGGGCCTTTAGGCCCATTAAGCTTTCAAACTCACTTCCACTTTAATGCTGGCTAGCTTGGCTCTCTTTGTATAGTGTGGGACCCTATCATTGATCTAGACATCAGCCACATGGGTTCAGTCTATCCTCTGTTACAAGGCCTGGCCGAATTCACTACTGAATACAGTGAACCCCTGAGACCATCACTATGGGCTCTTAATGGGCCCAACATTTACACTAAATGCTCCTTGGGTCCAGCCATCTTATGAAGGCCCAAGGATTGTGGGCAGATGCAAAATTAGCCCATCAGGTATAATCCTCAATGGTCTTACACTTAACCTCTCAACTCATAATGATCAAACACTGCCCGACAAGAGATGACCTCTCCCTCGGCTGTAAGGTGCAGTGCTACACTCTCTACTCACATGGATCTCGGGAATTAAAATGTTTTGCAAACATTTTGAAACCATAATATATATATATATATATATATGTATATCTCTATATAAATATATTTTGCAAAAACAAATTTCAAAGGTTGAAATCAACTGCCAGTAGCTTAGGTTTCCAAAAGATAGAGTGCATCCTCGATCATTCACTTTGTTTGACAAAGTGGCTGATCCTGTCACTATGATCATCCACTCAGATGAATTCTCAAACTGTCCCAACATACCCAGATTTTGATCCCCTCTAAGGATCTCACTGATTGGCACATCAAAGATAGCCCAATCTGACACCTATTGCAGTATCATAATCGAGTCTAGGGGCCAGGTGTAACATTCCAGTTTTTCCCATCTATCTCCAAGGTCTAGGGCAACACTGGAATTTTGGTCCGGTTTAGGGTTTCAAGAAAACCCATAGTGTAGGTACCTCATGTCTCACCTTGGTAGCTGAGACAAGCCACCCCAACTAACTTGGCGGCACATTAGTGTCAGCCTTGGCAAGATAAATCTCCCTAGATCTATCTAACGGCTGTGAAGATTCTAAACTAACACGAGTCGCATATGTGTCCAGTTTAAGGGTATTACATAGAAACACACCATAATAACATAAATCAAATATGTACTTTATTCATTTACAATAAATGTCATAACGTACATCATGCTGATTGGAGCTAAGGGCATACACTATCTAACAACTCCCACTTGCACTTAGGTCCAATCGGGTATAAGTCGGAGTCTCGTACTTTCCACGTGTTTCTCAAACACTTTTTTTGTTAGTGGCTTATTCAATGGGTCTGTGATGAGAATAAAAATTATCATATTTTTATCCCTCAATATTCAGTCTTTTATACTTAATTAGAACCTAATTGGACTCACTATTCTTGTATTTCGATTTAGCGCACGAAAGAAGGCGTCAAGGGAAAAACAAGGCTAATTAGGTAATTTTACATAGTTTTGGCACCACAAGATAATCTGGACTTAACTCTACCATTCAGACTCTGATTGAGAAGATTCAAGATGAATTGGAAAGATAAGGAAAAACTCTACAACTTTCATGTTTGAGTTTTGATAGATTCTGAATGCGTCGAGGTCAAAATTGGGCCTGAAGTCTAAGAAAATTCATAGAGAAGCCCAGTTTGCTGCTGAAGCCCATTTCGCATCTGAAGCCCAGTTCGTAGAAAAGCCTTGTAGTGGCTCAATTTGTTAAGGAAGCTCAATATGAATGCAAGAATAAGAAACATAAAAGAGTCCTATCAGATTCAATTTTCTGTTGTATTTTTAGAAAGATAAAAGAGATTAGGATTACCAGTTAAAAGATAGGAGTATATTAGATATAATCTAAGCATTATCTATTAGAGAACTGATATCCCAATGGAGAAAGAACTCCTTAGAGGAGAAGGAGACAGCTCCCTCCTAATTCTATATAAAGGGGGGCGGACTAGCACCCAAGGCCATCATCAAATCCTCCAAGAGAGCTTCAGCCTTTAGGGAGAGCAATTAGCAACCAAGGAGGAAGAAGCAGAGTTCGCCCCCTCTCATTTGGAAGTTTCGATTTCATCATAAAGTGTCTATAAGGTTTTATTTTCTGGTTAAAGGGTTAGGGAAGCTTTGATTCTATAAACATTGTGAGATCTAATTGATTTTTATTTCAGTTCATTGTTTATGGGTATTCATATGTTTTCTGCGATTAATTGTGAGGATTATTTTTATTGATTAAGCAAGAAGGGCTCCTTGCTCATTCAATGAAAATAATCTATGGCCGATTGAACCTCCAATTTCATATATGATTGGTAGGTTCAATCATTATGGCAACTAACAGAAATGGATTGCAAAAAAGTTTTCGATCTATGTTAGGAAAATGTATGATCTGGTTTAAACGGTCCGAGCTTGTGAGATCGCTGACTAGAATTGGGTCTCTCCCCTCTTAATGCTATTAATAGATTAAATCCTAAGAGCTTGTTTAGGACTGTCTATTAATAAGATAAGCAATCAATGAGCTTGTTTTGGTTGTTGAATAATACGAGTAGAGGTTGGCTGTTAGAGCTTGTTAATGTTTATAACCAATTTATTCGTAAACATATGAATCTAGCTTTGCATCGATGATCAATGATACAAATCAAAGTTGAACTTTTCCCTTCAACTAGAAGTTATCTTCCATCAATTTAATCTTTTTCTTTCTGTTATTTTCTTGCTTTCCTTAGCTTTACAACCCTCTTACTTCGTTTACTTGGAAATAAATCCACCCAATCCCTATGGAGATGACATTGCTCATCACTATCTATAAATTATTTAAATGGAGCAAGACTATTTATCTTTGATTGGATTTGACACCCACCAGTCTGCTACATTTTCCGCTGTTGCTACCTTCTGAATCAGGACGTCCCCTCTTCCAACTATCTCCTATAGTACATGGTACTTCCTCTCGATGTGCTTTGACTTTGAATGGGCTCGTGGCTTCTTAACTTAAACAATGGCTCCAGTGTTGTCACACAACAATGGAATGGGCGATGTGCTGGATGGAACTATTCCTAATTCATGAATGAACTTCTTCATTCATATGGCTTCCTTGGTAGCTTCACTTGTGGCAATGTACTCGGCCTCGATTGTGGAATATGCAGTGGACCCTTGTTTGCTACTTTTCCAACTAATTGCGTAGGACCCCACCGTAAAGATGTATCCAGATGTAGAATTTCTATCATTTGGGTCTAACTTGAAATTGGCATCGTTATACCAAAGGATCTGTAGTGAACTACCATCGAATACAGTGGTCCAATGCTGTTGTCCTAGGTTAGATTGGTATCTACTTACCACACTCACGGCCTGGGCAATGTCTGGCCGAGTGCACAGCATGGCATACATGATGCACCCTAGGGCAGAGGCATAGGGAACTTCTGTCATGCCCTCAATCTCTTGAGGTGTCTTGGGAGACATACCCTTGGAGAGAGTGGCTCCATGCCTGAAAGGAACATTTTCTTTCTTGGAGTTTTCCATACTATATCTTTTGACTATCTTGTCAATGTAAGTAGATTGGAATAATCCTATTATCCTCTTCGATCAATCTCTATAGAGTCGAAGTCCCAAGATATAAGAGGATTCTCTAAGATCTTTCATGGGGAATTACTACGAAAGCCATACTTTCACCGTAGTCAACATTCCTACATCATTCCCAATGAGTAGAATGTCGTCTACATACAAAACCAAGAACGTAACCTTATACCCAATGGTTTTCCTGTAAACACAGGGCTCATCCGGATTTTGCTCAAACTCAAACTGTTTGACGGTAGAGTCAAACCGGATGTTCCAACTCTAAGAAGCTTGCTTAAGTCTATATATGGATTGGTTGAGTTTACATACCATGTGTTCCTAACCTGTAGCCATGAAACCTTGCAGTTGTTGCATATAGATATCATTAGTAAGATCTCCATTCAGGAACGCAGTTTTGACATCTATTTGCCAAATCTCATAGTCATGGTATGCTGCTACAACTAGCAGGATCCTAATGGATTTAAGCATGGCCATGGGTGAAAAGGTTTCATCATAATCAATTCCTTCTTTCTGAGTGTACCCTTTTGCCACAAGACGAGCCTTGTAGGTCTCAACCTTACCATCGGGGCCCTTCTTCCTCTTATAGATCCATTTGCAACCAATTTCTTTTACCCTAGGGGGCGGATTACCAGAGTCCAAACTCCATTGGTCTCCATTGAGTTCATCTCAACTCTTATGGTATCTACCCACTTCAAGGAATCTATGTCCAACATAGCTTCTGTATAAGTCATGGGATCCTCCTCACTCCTCATGGCTTACACCAAGTAATTTTCTTGGTCACAGCCATAAGGAACTGGAGGTCTGGATGCCCTGGTAGATCTCCTAGGCTGGTTATTAACTAGAGCTTGTGGGGCATCTCCCACTACTCATCATCAAGAACAACTTCCTAATGATGATTATTCAGGATGTAATCTTACTCCAAGAAATGGTCATTTCGACTAAAGAATACATTCTATTCTCTTGGGTCATAGAATAAATGCCTTACATAGCCTTTTGGGTAACCTACAAATAGGCAACAACTGGTTTTATATTCTAATTTGTCCGCACTTGTTCTTTTAACATGTGTCAGACAACTCCAAATCTTCAAGTGTCTTACACTTGATTTCTTACTAGTCCAAAGCTCATAGGGAGTCTTCGAAATAGCTTTGGTTGGAACCTGGTTCAGCATGCATATCGCAGTCTCCAATGCATAATCCCAAAAGGATGTGGGTAATTCTGAGTGTACGACAAGTGATCGGACCAAATCCAATAATGTCTTTCCTCCTCTTTGACACACCGTTCAATTATGGTGTAGTAGGAGGAGTTAGTTGTGATACTATCCCATTTTCCTTTAAGTAGTCCCTGAATTTGTCAGAGAGATATTCACCTCCTCGATCTGATCGAAGGGCCTTAATGTCTCTCCCAAATTATTTCTTGACCTCTTGCCTTAACTCTTTGAACTTTTCAAAGGATTCAAACTTGTGTCTCATTAGGTACATGTAACCATACCGAGAGTGATCATTGGTGAATGTTATAAAATAAATGTGTTGGTTACATGTCCTAATGATGGGAATGAAAAGTATCATATTTTTATCCCCAAATATTCAGTCTTTTATACTTAATTAGTACTTAATTGGACTCATTATTCTTGTATTTCGATTCAGGGCATGAAAGAAGGTGTTAGGAGAAAAACAAGGCTAATCGGGTAATTTTACCCAGTTTTGGCACTGTTCAGTAATTTGGGCCTAACTCTCATATCCGGGCTCCGATTGGGCTGATTCAAGATGCACTGAAAAGATAAGAGCGAAATATACAACTTACATATTTTGGGTTATGACAGATTAGGCCTGCACCGAAGTCAAAAGCTGGCCCAAAATTGAAGCGGATCCATAGTAAAGCCCA
>JAKGHH010000007.1:63445402-63527717 GCA_022828595.1 Nelumbo lutea | reverse complement strand
GCCAACCGAGCAATGAGTGGGGGTGAGGATGAGGTATAAGCTTGAGTTCGTGCGAAGGCACGCTGGCACACGCCCTCTAACACTAAAAATCCTTTTAGCTTTTCTTGATGGCGCGGAAGGAAGGGAAGGCAATGGTCTACCCAACTTCGACATGAAAAGTGCGTTGAGAGCAGCTTATCCTACTGAGTGAGTCTCTAAGCGGTCTTCCTTTACTGGACTGAGTGGGTGCCATGTCTAGTATGGCCAGCACTTCGTCTGGGTCACCACCTTGCTCGGGTTCGAGCTTTCAATGTTGAAATTGCACAGGGTATTGCAAAGGTCTCGGCCATAGTCCAAGGTGTGTGCTTTGGCCTTCAAGCTCTTCCAACCCCCATGGTCATCACACATGGGCTTCGACGTTCCTCCCCATACTGATTCATGAAAACTTTGTTGACAAGGCACTGATAGGTGGCACCCTGTCATTCTTAAAAGGCCGAACGGCAGTCATCTTGGGTAGCAGTATGTTTCGTGCTTAGTGAATGCAATCGAGGTCTTCTCTCTCATCGTCAGGTGTGCATCTTGATGTTATACCCGCAGAAGGCATCCATTGAAGCTGAGTAGTTCATATACCCTGTAGTGGCATCGACCAAGGTTGTCTATCTTCGGCAAAGGAAAACTGTCCTTGTCGGGTAGGCTCAGTTTGAGGTCTATTGAATTCAACTACAGATTCACCATTTCCCATTATGCTTTCCTTACCACAAATCACATTTGACACCCAAGTTAGGGGTAATCTACTTCACGGATGAAGCTAGCAACGAGTAGCTTGTTCACTTCTTCTCCTATGGCCTTCCATCGTTCTGGTGCAAATTTCCTTTTCTTTTGTCGGACTGGCCTAGAGCTCGGGTCCACGCTCAGCTTGTGAGTAAATGATCGAGGGGGCAATTCCAGTTATGTCAGTGGTGAACCAAGCAAAGACGTCGGCATTAGTTTTGAGGAAACTTACCAATTTGAATAGGCATTCAGTGGGAAGGTTAGACCCAACGCGAACTATCTTCTCTAGGGATGACTCGTCCAGGAGAACCAAGATGAGGTTCTCGACTCGTTGGCTCCTCCCGGAGGTTGAGGCCTTCCAGTGATAGGGCCTCCTTATTCTTTCCTTTTAGTGCCGCCACGTAGCACTGGTGGCCAATCTGCTGGTTCCCACGAACAACTCCGGTGCCATGCTCGATGGGAAACTTGAGGGACAGATGATAGGAGGACATGGTCACCCCTAGTGTATGAAGGGTTGGCCTCCCATTATTGCATTGTAGGGAGAGGAAACATTCAACACCAGAAACTCATGCATCCAAGTCACCTGGTGTTGTGCTGTCTTAGCATGATGTGTAGGGTGATCTTTCCTTTCGGCCCGACGATGCTACCAAAGAAGCAAATTAGGGGAACATCAACAAGCTAGAGCCCCTCTAGTCTGAGCTTCATTCTCTCATAGGTATTGTAAAGAGGATATCGGCTGACGAGCCACTATCCACCAGGATCTTCTTCATCATAAAATTGGACATGGTGCTGCGACCACTGAGGGCATCGTTGTGGGGGACTGTGACCCCCTCTTAAGTCCTCGTCGGGGAAGACGAGGGCATGTGGACAGCTCGGCCTCCAAGGAGTATCCGGGTACTTCTGCTTTTTGAGGGTAGGCTCTTGGATGTTAAGCTTCTTGGTGTATGCTTTCTGAGCCGAAGCCGAGGCTCCACCCGAGGCCATGCCCCCGGCAATGGCATTGATGATGCCTGCCACTTGCTAATGCTGATGCTAGGAGGATGAGGCACCGGCCTCTCTTTTGATGAACTGCTTGAGGTGCCCATGGCGGATGAGGGACTCTATCTTGTTCTTGAGATCATAACAGTCGTCGATGTCATGTCCGGTGCTATAGTGATACTTGCAAGTACTTCATAGGGTTTCCCTTCTTGGGGTTCTGCTTCCACTTCGTTGGTCACTTCACAACTTCTCCTCCCTGATCTGCATTAGTATCTGAGTGCGGGTGGAGTTGAGTGGCATGTAGTCCTTGTAAGCCAAGGCTGGGGGCGATGGCTTTCTTATTGTCTTGCCGCAATGGTTGCCGGGGTGATTGCTGGTCCCCGCCTTTCCTCTTCTTCTCCAAGGGCCCGTCGTGGTGCTCGACTACCCTTTCTTGGTTGTCCCCAACCAAAGCCTCTTTGGCCACGATGTATTTTTGGGCCTTCTTGAGGAATTCAAGCTTAGTCTTCGGCGGGGTCTTGGTGACTGAGCACTTGAGAGCCGAGCTGGGGCAGAGTCCGTTAATGGTGGCATGCATGGAGACCATAGAGTCGAGGTCACAAGCTTTGAGTTCTTCCTTCTTAAAGCAATCAATGTAGGACCGTAGGCTTTCACCTGACTTCTGCTTGAATGACATCAGAGAAACTACACTCTTCTGGCATTGTTTACTACTGATGAAGTAGGCAAGGAACAAAGTTGTAAATTGCTCCCACGAGTTGTTTGACCGAGGTGGGAGGCTAGAGAACCAATGGTGAGCAGCCCTCCTAAAGGTGACCTGGAAGGTCCTGCATGTCAAGGCATCGAAATATCCGTAGAGTATCTCTGAAATCCTCCAGGTGATCATTAAGGTTTGTGCTCCCATCATACGTTTCTAGTGTGGGATCCTTGAAATGTGGGGGGAGAGGCCCCGAAATGATTTCTGGGGTGAATGCGTCCATGTGGCCAGCGGAGCTTCCGTGAGTAGTTAAGGCATCAGCTTGACTCTCCTTAACTTGGCGGAGCTCATCCTTGACGGTCCCGAGCTTGGCTCACAGCTCCGCGATGTGAGGGTCGGCGTGAGCTTATGCACCCCTCTTGTCTTTGCGAGCTGAGTGAGGGTCAGCTCGGACTCTGGAGTGCTTGGAGGTGGAACTGTGCTGAAGGATGAGAGATCCATCATATGGACGCCTAAAAATTGTAGAATAAGGGGCGAATTTCAAAAATTTTTCTCTCCCTTCAACTGGGAATCGCATTCCCTATTTAGAAAATCATATTTTCAAGGATCATTCTTGAACTATAAACTGAACCAGATCTGAACCAAAAGGAGTAGGAGAGGATTATACCTGATACGGAGAAATAGTATCCCCCAACGAAGGTGTTCACGCCCAAGGAAGGATCCAAAGACTACTCCCATTGAAGATGGCGCAGTGTAGGATGGAGCAGAATCAGTAGTGTTCTTCTCCAAGAACTCTGTCCTTCGCAAGAATCAGCAGGATGGCAAATGAGAACAGCTTCCTATCAGTTCTTTCTCAAAGAACTGATGTCAAGATCCAATCTTGACTTCTCCCACCAATGGAGATCGAACAGGCAAAATGGGGCGGCAAGAACAGGGAGGCGGCAAGAAAGAATTCTGCAGGGTTGTTTAATTCTTTCTTCTCTATGATTTCTGCACTAAAGAGGATGTGAATATCTCATACTAAAGGCTGCCGCCCCCTCCTTCTTTTGTTAACCCAAAGGATCAAGCTCCTAATTGGATTAGAAGCTACTTATCCAAATCATATTTGGATCAAACATTTCTTTAGCTGATAAGGATAAACCCTTATCTTTCTGTAGATTGGATTAGCTTTCTCCTAATCTCATTAGGAGGTTTTTAGATTTGGATCACATTCAGATATGGACTCTCTGAGTGGATAGGGTCAAGACCCTATCCTATCTGCTGATCCATCTCAGAATTTGCCCCATAATTAACTTAATTCCATAGCTCAGTTCGAAATGGAATTTAGGCCCATTAAGTTTATGTGCTCATTTAACCTTCCCAACTACTGCCTAGTTGGGCTTCCTTGTATGGCATGGGACCCAAGCATTGATATACACATCAGTCACATGGGTTCGGCCCAGCGTTTGTCACAAGGCCTGGCCGAATACACTGTTATGGACAGTGCACCCCATGATACCCATCAAATCGACTCTATGGGCCTAACACTTACCCTAAGTGGTCCCTAGGCCAAGCCACCTTGTAACACCCAAGGACTGTGGGCAGATGCAAGATTAGCCTATCAGGTATTATCCTCAATGGTCTTACACTTAACCTCTCAGCCCATAATGATCATACACTGCCCGACAAGGGAGGACCTCTCCCTCGGCTGCAAGGAATAGTGTTGCACTCTCTGCTTATATGGATCCTAGGAATTAAAACATTTTGCAAACTTTTAGAAACCATAATATATATATACTTTTATATCTCATATAAAATAAACTTTGCAAAACAAATCTCAACGATTGAAATCGGATGCCAACAGTCTTGGTTTCCATCAGAGAGAGCGCATCCCCGAACATTAACTATGTCCGACAAAGTAGATGATCCTGTCACTATGATAACCCACTCAGATGAATTATCAGACTGTCCCAACATACCCAGGTGTTGATCCCCGCTAAGGAAATCACTGATTAGTATATCAAAGATGGCCCAATCCGACACCTATTGCAGTTTCATAATCTAGTATAGGGGTCGGGTGTAACATTACAATTTTGCACATTAATCTCCAAGGTCTATGGCAATACTGGAAATCTGGTCCAGTTCATAGATTCAATTAATCCTACATTGTATGTGCCTAGGGTCTCACCCTGGCAGCTGAGACAGGCCACCCCAACCGACTTGGTGGCACCACAGTGTTAGCCTTATCAGGATAGGTCTCCCCAAACTGACCCACTGGCTGTGAACATTCTAAACTAACACGAGTCTCATTAAGTGTCCAGTTTAAGGGGATTACACAAAAACATACCAAGGGAACATGAATCAAATATTCACTTTTTTTCATTTACAATAAACTCATAAAGTACATCATTCTGATTGAAGCTAAGGGCATACAAAACTGTCTAACATGCGCACCCCCATATGGCGTGGTGGTCATTCAGAACGTCACGGAGGTCGGAAACTGGAGGGGGAGAGGTGTGGCATTGGCCCTTGGCCTTAGAATGGGCGTTGCGGCAGCCGAATCACCCACCGTTGTCTTGGGTGCTATCCCTTTTGTGATGGTGGTACTACTCGGAGGGCTGGTGGCTGTCTTCAAATGCCACTGGTTCTTCCTTCCTCCGACTGGGAGGCCTTTCACTCCCCCAAGGTGTTCTGAGGGGTCGACTGCTGCTCAACTTAGATGGCTCGGCGGAGGACTAGTAGTTCGGTTGGCTTGTGCCGATCCTGGTGTTTAGACACCCCGGCGGGGCGGTCATCTTGGGAAGGACCTCTTGCTTGGGGGCATGCTTGTTCCACGCGTTGTGTTAGGTATTCCAGACGATCGAGGACCACCTAGAACTGCTCGTTTGTAACCAAGTCCTGAGTGCTCCTAGCTCTTCGTACCATGGTGTTTAAAGCTGGGTGGATTTCAATAACTAATGCTTTAGGGGATCGTCTTAGCAAAGTTTCCCACAGATAGCGCTAATTGTTGATGCTCGGATTGGCTGAGGAGAACAAGGTAATTTTGTTCCCGAGCTTCAGTGAAGATGGCCGAGGGCTTCGAATTTCCAAAGGGGGGAAGCCGAGGCCGAGGGCTGTGTCCGAGATGGTAGGTCTCTTTGGATACTGTAGGAGCCGAGGAATGGCACCTGCTATGTGTAAGGGGTCCAAAGGGGATCTTGCAAGGACAAAGGTGTCAAAGGCCTCGGGCGGGTGCTCAAGGTGAGGACTCCGACAATCATGTTAGTATGAGCGCAAGGAGAGTCCGAAGTCTAGAGCTGAAGGATCCAAACGAGGACTTAAATAACACTTAGGTTCTCCAAAGGGCAGTAGCGTTTGGAGGTTACTTAGGCTCTGGAGAGAAATCAGAGAGTCCAGCCCCTTAACTTGTGGGGGGTGCTTCATATTTATAGTCGGAGTCGCCTGGGAGTATCTGGGCCTAGATGGTCCAGATACAAGCCGTACGAGGGCCTACCGAGATCGTCTGTCAGAGCCACACGGCACCCTTGGGTTGGGTCCGTCCGGCCTTTACCTGAGCCCTATGTGTCCTTATTGTATGCTCAGGCTGATGCCCTCCGATTGGACACGCGTGAGCCCCTTACTGGCCAGTCAAATTAGCCTATAGCTTTACTTTGCATAATAATCGTTTTTTCCTATGCAAATCATTCATCAATCTAACCCCTTGTTTCAATTTTTTTTTAATTTTAAGTTCTCTCTGTTATTTTTCAAACAGACGGTTTTTTCTTATTCAAATCACTGATCAATCGAATTCCCTGTTTCTAATCTTAAGATTTTTCTATTTATTTTTCACACAGATGGATTTTGACTTTTTTCTCCATCGACCCTATAATCCAAACTACTTTTATTTACTATTTTAGGTTTTTTTTTTTATTTTAAAATATAAAATATATAACATTAAGGGAGGGCGTTATCAGACCCTCATACCCAACTGACGTGTCATCAAATGAATGAATTCCGACTGCGATCCGAACTCTTCAAACTGTGGGCAATAACAACCAAAACTTCACGCCATTGAGACAAGCCTCATCTTTATATTCAAACTAGTTAGACAATAGACAGTCAATTGAATACAAACTCGTATATAGTCGCTATTTAAAGATAACACTACAATTTTGTCGTTGGTAAGGGAGGTTTATTCGTTTTTTCCAACTTACTGTATTTTTTTTTTTTTTTTTTATTTTACATTCAGTTTTCAATTTGGAATCGAGGGAATATTTTATCTATGAGCAAAGTTTAAAATGATGGCAAATTTATCAGCTGGTACTCATAATTTCTTAACATAAGATGCAATGTTTTCAATCCATCATTCGCCTTGAAACTGTCAAGCTGTGGGTGCATGATTCGGTCATGATTCTAGTTCCGGTCAATCTATCAAGTCAAGTAGGAAGGTAAGACGAAGAAATAGAACAGGGTTCAACTATGATATTAAAAAGACAATACTGAAAAAAAAAAAAAAAGCTGATAATCAATCAACTGATATCATAGAACTAATAACAGGCACGATGGGGGGAGAGGTATCTGGTTTGATTGATCAAAGCCCTCCAGATACAAGTCTTTCTGTCAGCATAGGTTTTGCGTGACATATTTGGCAACAGGTTGGGTGCCTGCCCCAACCAACCACTTGCAATGGCAGAAGGTCTAGAGGTGGGAGAACTCTAAACGGTAGAAGGGTGGAGAGAAAGGTGCATTAAATGGGGCAGGTTTTCCTTTTTCATATTTTTTTACAGAACTCCTAACGGAACAAAAACTTTTAAGATGAAAAGCGAATTAGCTAAGACAATTGTCACACATCCGGACCCCACAAGATGAGGACCCACTCACCTTCTAATAATAAATTATCATATTCAGAGATTTTCAAAAAGTCATAATATTGGAGCCACATTTGCTACAACAGTATCGTAACCCTGAATGATTTATATGAAGTGACGTTTTAGTGAGACAACTGCAATATTATATATACATGATTTTCAATTTTGGCCCAGCGCTAGACTCTCATAGCAAATGTGAAAGAAAAAAAGACATTTTTTAAACAATTCTCGCCTAGAATCTTGAAAATGAGACTCAACCAATGATGGGTAGTATCATTTTGTCTTGCACTATTTATCACTGTTTTCAAAACCGGACCAGACTGAACGGTCAGAGTGGAAAAATCGGGAACCGGTCACTGGTTCTGTTTTCCTTCAATACTGCTTTCTCCCCTAAAACCGTTGATTTTGGTCAGCAAAACATTCAATCGGTCAGTTAATCGTGTTAGTACTAGTCCCACAATCAAATAATTGTAGTAAAAAGTGGTACTAGGTCGAATCCCACAGGGAGCAATTAAGTAATCTTTTAGCCGAATGGATAAAGTAATTGAGTGGGAAAATAACTAAAATATAAAAGAATAAGAAAGCAATAACAAACTAGAGAAAATCAGTCTTACCGAATTCTAGTTCAAGGGTTCAGGTTGAATCAATTGGCCATCGATCCTAGGTACATTTCAGCATTCTTGCAATTCAAGCATTAAATGTTAGATTTATTAGGATAGCCATAATAAACCTTGTGTTTTCCTAATTCAGTTGACCAAACCTAGCATTCGATCAACACATATCACCACGCAACTGGGTACGATAGCGTTCCATATTAATTAATAATAGCATTAAGCTTTATGAAAATAGTTAAACCAAAACAACAATAATTGAGATAGCTACAATTATTGAATCTTGTTCCATCGATTCCTTTTAAGTTAAATCATGTGAATACATTGGTCAAAGGCTATCATGAATAATTGACCCAAAAAGTTATTAACCTAATTACTACTTGTACCACTATTCGTGACAATTACGGATCACCGAAATCATGGATAGTAGTAGGAAAATCAACATTAATTCAGTTTGTGAGACTAATTAACATTAACATCCAATAAAAATGTGCACAAGAACTAATGAATACTTGAATTAAAAAGCAAAAAAATAAATTAACTACAAAACCTTATAATAACACAATCGAACCTCCCCCTTTGAACCAGAAAAAAGAAGCTTAGCTGCTCATGATCTGCGCAATCTCCATGCTTTGCTTCTCCATGGCCGAACTGTTTTCTTGAACTTCTTGATCTACTTGATGATCTCTTGGATCTTGGAGTGAGTGATGCTAGAGCTGGTTTTCCCCCCTCTTTATATAGCCAAAGGAGAGGGCTGTTTTCCAACTCCTTCTAGGAGATCATCTTATCTTTAGGGAGTCTTGATCTTTCTTGAACTAATCCTATCATATCTCTTATCTAATGATCTAATCTCAATCTTTTTATCTCTCTAGGATTACATTCAAGACTTTAGATCTGATAAGACTCTCTCTTTGGAGATTACATTCGAGATTTGGATTCTTGACTCTTAAATTCGAGTTGGGCTACTTTAAAACGTGGGCTGCTCCAAGGTACTTCTGCGAGTTGGGCTTAAGTTATGAAATGGGCCTAGCTGCAAACTTGCTCCGACTTTGGGCTCATTTGCGTACTTGATGCGGGCCGAATCCGTCGAAACCCAAAACATAAAGGTTGTGGGTCTTCCTTTCATCTTTCTATTTCTTCTTGAATTGTCCAATTCGGAGTCCGGAATTGAGAGTTAGGCCCAGATTACTGACTGTCGCTGAAACTGTGCAAAATCACCCGATATGCACTGTTTCCTTCCAATTGCCTTCTTTATTGCCTTGAATCGAAATACAAGAGTAATGAGTTCGTTTAAGTGTTAAAGTGGTGTAAAAAGATGAAAATTAGGGAACAAAAATAGGGTTCTTTTCAGCCTCATCAAATGTATCTTGATATTATTTGGGTGATGTATGGGGGTAGTTGTTTTGAGTCCACCTTCCGCTTGGTTGTTGATTTTTATTTTTGAGATTTGGCATTGGCTATGTTGATTATTGGGGTTAATTTCTTTGTTATATGCAGCACCCCTATCTTTTGATGGAATGCTTTCTATTAAAGAGCATTTTAGTGTTTTGATCATTTAGCGAAGTTCTTAGCCCCTACTTCTCAATAGGAGTAGTTTGTGAGAAGACATTTTCTAGGTAATGTTTCAATTTCCAGCCCCCTACTTCCTGACAAGATGTTCTTTCTCAAGGATAGTTGTGGCTATGATTTGATTATTAAACCCCTTGTTTCTTGATAGGAAGTGCTTTGCCAAAGACAGTTGTGGTTATGGTTTTATTTTCAGCCCCCTATCTTTTGGCAAAGCATTTTCTATTGGGAAATACTGTAGGCATTTCGATTGTTTGGGCAAGGTTTTCAGCCCCCTGTGTGTTGGTAAGCATGCTTGGTTCATTGTGCTATGGTTTCTTGGGGAGTCTGTTGGAGGGTAGCATGTCTCTTCCTCTTCTTTTGTTGTGTTATGGCATATGATCGACCGTTATGTGTGTAGCATGCTCTTCATCATGCCTCATGTATAATTGTCAATTTGCATTCATGTGTAATGGGTTGTGTGCGCGTTGGGATTGGAGGTTATGTAATTGAGCTAGCGGTTGCGTGATGTGGCATTGATTTAAATTAGTCTATCAGGTCGCCTTCCACTTCTTAAGGGAAACAGTTGTAACAACCAATTTTTCGAATGTAAGACAAAGAGGGACTAATAATCATTTCATTTAGTCTACCACGATGTTGTTTGGGCTGCTAGGTCTATGTGAAGCTTCTATGAAAGGACGTCATTCGGTCCCTTGTTAAGCTTTCCCTTACTTTCTTATTTGAGTCATATTACTGCCTCTGTGTGTTCATTTTCACCTCCCTTTACCCTATTAACCTCCTCCCCTTTTTGCATTCACCCCCTTGAATGCAAAATGGGGGAAAATATTGATAGAAATAAAACCAACCAACTATGTAAAGTGTCCGCCCAAGATGAAGGGCGACCCAGCCACTAGAAACCTTAATAAGTACTACCACTTCCAACGTGACGTCGTTTAGGATATAGAGAACTACTAGAACTTAAAAAATGAAATTGAGACTTAATCCAATGAGGATACCTAAAGCAATTTGTCAAAGATGAAGGGCGACCTGAAGAACAAGGTAGGGATGCACCACAGAGAAGTAGGGAGAAAGAGGCAGCTACCAGGAACCAGCAACAAGAGCGATGTATCCAAGGGGTCATTAACATAATCATTGGAGGTTCAATAGTGGCCGGTTGTACCACTTCGGCTGGAAAGAACTAAGTAAAGGAACATGAACACGAGAATGACAATCCACCAAAGCACCTCTGAAAGGAAGAAGTAATCTACTTCACAGAAGATGACATGCACAAAATACAGTATCCGCCTGATGATGATTTAGTGGTAAGATTATTGATCAATTGTTTTGAAGTAAAGAAGATCCTGGTCGACTCTGGAAGCTTGGTGAACATCATCTTTTTTTAGAAGCCATCGAGTGCATGGAGCTTGAAAGAAAAGATTTACAACCCATTTACGTCCCCTTGGTTGGCTTTGATGGGGAAGTGGTTTGACCTGTTGGATAGATGAGGTTACCAGTCGAGGCTGGCTCGCCTCCTAACATAGTTCGATTCGACCACAATTTCTTAGTGGTCACCACTCCCTCCCCATATAATGCCATAATAGGCTGACCTATCCTAGATGCCCTTTGGGTAGTTGTCTCGACATATCCCTTAGCTATGAAGTTCCCTATTGACAGAGGCATCGGAGTCATGCGCGGCAACCAACTGGAGTCTCGCAAATGTTATGTAGCTGCCCTTAAAGTGAAATGCAAGATTGCCATCGACATCGATTTGGAGCTACCTCCTGAAAACACATATGAGTGAGCTCAGCCAATTAAAGAAACAGTCATGGTGTCGGTCTCAAAGGTCGAGCCAGAGAAAATGGTTCAAATAGGATCTCGCCTAATAGAACCAATGTGCTCCAACTTGGTAAGTTTTTTACTTAATAATTTAGATGTTTTCGCCTAGTCGGTAGTAGAAATGCTTGGAATAGACACTAAAATAATAACTAACAAGTTAAATGTTGACCCTACAATTAGACCAGTCCAGTAGAGGAAAAGAAACCTCACCCCAAAGAGATGGAAAATAGTAGAGGAAGAAGTAGGGAAGCTACTCACTACGGACTTTATGAAAGAAGTCTAATACCCGAGCTGGATTGCAAATCCAATGTTATTAAAGAAAGCCAATGGCAAGTGGCGCATGTGCATTGACTATACGGACCTGAACTGAGCTTGCCCTAAAGATAGCTTTCCTCTTTCCTAGACAGATCTCCTAGTAGATAAGACCTCAAGGTTTAAGCTGTTGAGTTTCGTTGATGCATACTACGGCTACAACCAGATTTTGATGGACCTAGAAGATGAAAAAAAAATTCTTTCATAACCGAGATGGGCTTGTACTGTTATAAAGTCATGCCCTCCAGATTAAAAAATGCAGGAGCAACTTTCCAATGACTTGTAAATAGTGTTTTTTTAGACTTAATCAGAAATATAATTTATGTTACATAAAAGACATGGTTGTCAAGACTCAATTTTAAAATGATTTAATCGCCGACTTGGACCTCATTTTCAATGTTTTGAGAAAGTACAAGTTAAAACTTTACCTGAACAAGTGTGTTCAGTGTGACATTGCGTAAATTCCTCGGATATATTGTTAGCCGACAAGGCTGTTAGATAGTGTATACCCTTAGCTCCAATCAAATTAGTGTACCTGATAACATTTATTGTAAATGAATAGAAGTGCATAATTGATTCATGTGATTTGTTGTGTTTTTGTATAATACCCTTAAACTGGACACTTATGAGACTCGTGTTAGTTTAGAATCTTCACAATCGTTGGATAGATCTGGGGAGATTTATCTTGCCAAAGCTGACACTGATGTGCCGCCAAGTTGGTTGGGGTGGCTTTTCTTAGTTGCCAGGGTGAGACCTGAGGTACATGAAGTGTGGGTTTTCTTGAAACCCTGAACCGAACCAAATTCCAATATTGCCCTGGACCTTGGAGATAGATTGGAAAAACTAGAATGTTACACCTAACCCCTAGACTCGATTATGGTATTGCACTATGTGTCAGACTAAGTTGTCTTTGATATGCTAATCAGTGAGATCCTTTGAGTGGCTCAAAACCTGGGCATGATGAGACAATCCAAGAATTCACCTGAGTGGGTGATCATAGTGATAGGATTAGCCCCCTTATCGAACAAAGTGAATGATCGGGGAGTGCACTCTCTCTGACAGAAACCTAAAATTGCTGATATTGGATTTCAAATGTGTTTGAAATTTGTTTTGCAAATTATATTTATTTAGAGATATACTTATATGATATGATTTCACAAAATGTTTGCAAAAGGTTTTAATTCCCAGGACCCATGTGAGTAGAGAGTGCAACACTGTACCTTGCAGCCGAGGGAGAGGTCCTCTCTTGTCGGGCAATGTTTGATCATTAAGGGCTGAGAGGTTAAGTGAGGGTAATACCTAATGAGCTAATCTTACATCTTCCTATGGTCCTTGGGCCTTAATAAGATGGCTGGACCCAAGGACCATTTAGTGTAAATGTTGGGCCCATTAAGAGCCCATGGTGATGGACTCAGGGGTTCATTATGTCCTATAGTGAATTCAGCTAGGCCTTGTAATAGTGTTGGGCTAAACCCATGTGGCTGATGTGTAGAACAATGCTAGGGTCTGACGCCATACAAAGAGAGCCAAGTTAGCCAGCATATTAAAGGGTAAGTGAGCTATGTGACTTAATGGGCCTAAAGCCCATTTCGAACTGGGCTTAAGTCAGTTAATTAAAAGGCGGCAAAATCTTATTTATAACCTGATTAAGATTAGCTTAAGGATAAGATAAGTCTTATCCATTTAAGAGTCCAAATCCAAATATAAGATCTGGATCAAGAAACTCTCTCCTAATTGGATTAGGAGGCTGATCCAAAAAAGGCTTTAAGGGGCGAATTCCTTAGTTTATACACACTTAGCAATCTATAGAATTCTTCCCCAATTCAAGCCACCCCTACCCAGTTTGATTTCCACTTTGGAGCTGATCAAGAAAGAATTCAAAGTTGTGCTCACTAGCTCTTGTTCAATTCTTGCTAAAGAATTTAGGTTCTTGCTAAAGAACTATCCTGTTGATCCTGCCTCACCATACGCTGTGTCATCTTTAGTAGAGGCGGGTTTTGGTCTTCTCTTTGGGAGTGAACACCTACGTTGGGAGTTACTATTACTTCGTATCAGGTATATTCCTCTCTTCCGTTTTGGTTTTAGATCTGGTCTGGTTTGTTGGAAGAATGAACATTGAAAATGCAGTTTTCTAAATTATGGAATTCGATTCTCATATGGAAGAGAAATAAATTTTTGAAATTTTACCCAACCTTCCTGTAGGGTTTGTTCATCCGTATGATAGATCTCCCATCCCTTCAATGGTATTAGAGCTAGGTTCCTACTCTTGAACCAAAATCATACCTGATTTGAAAATTAGGGTTTTCTCTAAGAATTTGGTTCTCAGTTATGGGCGAATGATCTGAAATTAATTTTTTATTTATCTACAGTAATTATAGAAATGTGCTATATTTATTTCTTAAATCATGGGCTATTCATATGGTGGACATTGAAATCTTTATTGGTGCCAAGAATTTGCGCATCCTGTTGTATCATTCTATTCAATTTAGCCTGTAAATAATTTTTTTTTGACGAAATGTATAGGATTCATTCTGATGTAAATTATAGAGAAATTAGGTTTTTTCTAGTTTTTCATTGGAAGAAGTGCTGGTTCATGTGGAGGAGAAGACATTTGCGCAGATAAAAGATCTGCAATCTTCGATTTGTAGAAAATAAATCTGCAAACTGTGACTAACCTCTTTCTTGTAGGTTTGCAGCCACATGAACAACCATCCACTGTTATGTTTGATTTATGATTGTTGATTGTCTTTTATTAGCCATGATTAATTTCAGATCATCTTCATGAATTGGATCTTGAATTAGACACCAAACCCTAGAGACATTCAACCCAGATTGGACCAAACTGGTTGGATCGAATCCGTGGCTCAATAGGGACTACTCACAGTCCTAAAATTTATAATGGGCCAACGGTTTGGTGGCTGATTGCAAGATGCAATTCAGCCCAACTTGTAAAACCCAGTATTGTAAAGTTAAAATTGCATCAACCTAAATTCTGCTATATGGGCCGAACTGCTTTTTGTAGTTTAGAACACCAGTTTAAACATTTATAATTTTAATGTTCGAAAGTGCGTCGTTAAATACTTTAGAACACTAGTTTAAACATTTAGAATTTTATTCTAATTCTCAAACAACTACTAATGCTATAAAGTGATGAGAACGGGTCGTATCCATAGGGAAGCGAGGGAAAAATAATTATGTACTTAGATCCTAGAGAAGAAAACGTAAGTGGGAGATGAAAAATAAAAAATTAATTAATTAAAAAATCAAATCCATTAAAACCACATTCAAATAGTTTTGAAAATAACAACTGCATAAGAATAAATAAATAACAAAGATAAATAAATAATAGGAACGAAATCAAAATGTCTGATAATCCGATTAGAGGTAGTAGTCTTCGGATCTCTCCTTCAAGCCTCGAACTTCTCGAGCTAGGCCTTCCACCTTACCTAGTCAAATTTCAGATCTGCAGAAAAGAAATGAAACACAAATTAAATCTAATAAAAATAAATTTGTAGGAAGGAAAAAAAATTAAACTGGAAATTAAAGAATAGAAAGTAATTTTAAAACTAAAGAAAAAATGGTTGGAATTCAAATCCAAAGGTGGTAGTAGTGGTGTTGGCGAAATGCAAGTAGGAACCCCTCCTCTTGCCTAGGCATCCTCCTCTTCCTCTACCCTTGAACTTCTCAAGATCAGCCTTCTATCTTACTTGGGTTAATTGACCAACCCCTTCTACAGGGCCCCTAGGACCCTTTTATAGAAAATGGTGGATATAACTAGAATTAGAGAGAAAGATGGGTGTGATAGTTGGATTTTAGCAAAAACATGGTTGCCCTAGGGTTTAGAATGAAGGGTTAGGATGGTTTAAGGGTGATCCTAATGACGGGTTGTCGAAGCCCTCAAAATTAATTATAGTCCCACCTTACTAAAAACTTGTAGTAATCGTGGTACCAGGTCGAATCCCACAGAGAGCCAATAATTAATTTCTCAGTCGAATGCACAATATAAAGAGTGGGAAATTTGAATAATTAAAATTCTAAAATAACAAAAGAGCAAATAACAACTAACAAGGAAAATTCAGTCTTACCGAATTCTGATCAAAGGGTTTGGATTCAGTCAATTGGTCATCAATCATAGGTAAACTTCAGCAGTCTTGTAATTCAAGTATTTAACCTTAGGATTTATTAGGATAGCCATAATAAACCTCATGTTTTCCTGAATTAATTGACCAAACCCAGCATTCGATCAACACTTATCATTAATTGACTGGGTACGATAGCATTCTATATCAATTAATGATAGCAATAACCTTTGTGAAAATAGTTAAACCAAAATAACAATAATTGAGATAGCTGCAATTATCGAATCTTGTTCCATTGATTCCCCTTAGGTTAAAACATGCTAATACATTGGTCAAAGGCTGTCACAAACAATTGACCCAAAAAGAAAATAACCTAATTGCTACTTATACCACTATTTGTGACAATTACAGATTATCGAACCATGGATAGCAGTAGGAAGATCAACATTAATTAATTTGTTAGACTAATTAACATTAACATCCATAAGAACATGCACAAGAATCAACGAATACTTGAATTAAAAGCAAGAGTTTAAATTAAACACAGAACCTCATGATGACACAATTGAATCGAAAATCCCCCTTGAATCAGAAAAGAAAAGCTTAGCCGCTCATGGTTGTATGGTTGTTGACTCCTTCTTGCTCTGCTTCCCATATGGATGGACTGATCTTCTAAATCGATTGAGTGCTGAAGCTAGTCTGCGCCCCCCCCCCCCTTATATGGCCTTAGGGAGAGGGTTGTTTTCCAACTCCCTTTAGGAGATTATCCTCAAAATTAGAAAGTCCTAATTGGTTTTGAACTAATCCTATCCTATCTCTTATCTAGTGATCTAATCTCAATCATCTTATCCTTCTAGGATTATATTTGAAAATTAAATCTGATGGGACTCTTTATTCTAGAATCTGAGTTGGGCTCTTTAATAACTTGGGCCGCTACAAGGCTTTCCTGCGAATTGGGCTTCAGTTGTGAATTGGGCTTTACTATGAATTTGCTCCAAATTCAGGCCCAATTTTGACCTTGATGTAGACCGAATATATCGAAACCCAAAACATGAGAGTTGTGGAGTTATCCCTTATCTTTCCAGTACATCTTGAATCATCCAATCGGAGTCCGGAGTTGAGATGTATGCCCAGATTACTGAATAGTGCCGAAATTGTGCAAAATCATCCGATTAGCCTTGTTTTCCTCCATTTGCCTTCTTGCTTGCCCTGAATCGAAATACAAGAGTAATGAGTCCAATTAAATGCTAATTTAATGTAAAATAATGAATAATTGGGGATAAAAATATGTTACTTTTTATTCCTATCAAATCCCCCCACACTTAAACTTTGCCCGTCCTCGGGCAAGACAAAACTCAAGCAAAAACAATTTAACTACCTACTGATTTTAAAACTCTCTCTCTCAATATGATGCTTGCCCTCTCGTATGCTTCAATCCATATTTACTAATCTTTTTTATTTTCCACTTCTTTCTCCTCTTTAACTTGTCAAAGAGTAACCTCAAACCATCATTCCTCATGAACCCATGTTAAATCAACAGTCAAAGAAAACAAGCATTCCATCGTCTGAACATTCATGGACTAAAATAGGCACTCATTTTTTTAACAATCAAATGCAGCCAGATTCAAATATCTCTCTTTGTTTTTGAAGTATCATTAGTTTCCAGGGTCAAAACAAGATATGTTATCACCATAAGCTTGCTTATGTATCACATCACCACTACTAAGCATGAGTTCTATGCATCAAAAATTGAAATGGAGTGTTAGGGGTGAGTGCATTTTATGCTCCATCTCACCCTTTTCGCTTCTAAATGTGAGTGCATTTGATGCTCCATCTCACATTTTTCATTCGCTTCTAAATGTGAGTGCATTTTATTCTCCATCTCACATTTGTCACGAATTTTATTATTATTATTATTTTATTTATTTATTTATTTTTTGCAGTAGTAGACATCACCATTTCCATTCCGATCCCTGAACTCATTGATGTGGTCTCAACATGACTACAAAGCAAGTTCTAGAATAATCAAACCGTGTTTGATAGGCTTTTGACAGGCCTTTAGGCAAAAAAAAAGAATGCTCATAAGGGTTACATTTGTATTGAATCTTGCTTATTCCAAAGTAATGAGGTACCTTACGTAGTCAAAAAGTTCAGTTAGTCATGCTTGCATCCTGTCTTGTCTATTCAACCTAAGCACATAATTCATGATAGTTTGAAATTATTCAAAGATAAGTTTCTAGAGGGCAGAAACTTCAAAAAGCAAGGTTAAAAAGTGATGATCAAATCATGCTAGAGTTAACTCTGAATTTATCAAATTCCCTTAATCCCCCCTCACTTAAGGTATACATTGTCCCCAATGTATATGATTGTGCATAAGATAGAAAGATTTAAGGGAACTTCCCTGAATGCCTTGTTGAGATCCTTCCGGTGTAAAATCAGCTGCTAAACACGACCATGTTCCTAAAATTGAAAACAAAAAGAATAACTAAACACAATGGGTTGCCTCTGTTAGACAGTTTTATATGCCCTTAGCTTCAATCAAAATGATGTACTTTATGAATTTATTGTAAATGAATAAAAGTGCATATTTGATTCATGTTCCCTTAGTATGTTTCTGTGTAATACCCTTAAACTGGACACTTAATGAGACTCGTGTTAGTTTAGAATGTTCACCGCCAGTGGGTCGGTCTGGGTAGACCTATCCTAACAAGGCTGACACTGTGGTGCCACCAAGTTGGTTAGGGTGGCTTGTCTCAGCTACCAGGGTGAGACCCTAGGCACACACAGTGTGGGATTAATTGAATCTTTGAACTGGACCAGATTTCCAGTATTGCCCTGGACCATGAAGATTGATGGGCAAAGCAGGAAAGTTAAACCCGACCCCTAGACTCGATTATGATATTACATTAGGTGTCGGATTCGGCTGTCTTTGATGTACCAATCAGTGAGATCCTTAGCAGGGGTCAAAACCTAGGTATGTTGGGACAGTCTGAGAATTCATCTGAGTGGGTGATCATAGTGACAGGATCAGCCCCTTTGTCGGACAAAGGTAATGATCGGGAATGCACTCTCACTGATGGAAACCAAGACTGCCGGTAGCCGATTTCAATCGTTGAGATTTTGTTTTTAAAATATATTTTATATGAGAAATAAAAGTATATACATTATGGTTTCGAAATGATTTGCAAAAGGTTTTAATTCCCGGGATCCATACATGAGAGAGTGCAACACTGTTCCTTGTAGACGAGGGAGAGGTCCTCTCTTGTCGGGCAGTGTATGATCATTATGGGCTGAGAGGTTAAGTGTAAGACCATTGAGGATAATACCCGATGGCTAATCTTGCATCTGCCCACAGTCCCTGGGTGTTACAAGGTGGCTTGGCCCAGGGACCACTTAGGGTAAGTGTTGGGCCCATAGAGCCCATCTAATGGGTTTCAGGGGGTGCACTGTCTTTAACAGTGTATTTGGCCAGGCCTTGTAACAAAGTCTGGGCCGAACCCATGTGGCTGATGAGTAGATCAATGCTTGGGTCCCACGCCATACAAGGAAGCCCAACTGGGCAGAAATTTGGAAGCCTTTTGAGTACATAACCTTAAATGGGCCTTAAGCCCATTTCGAACTGGGCTGATTTGATCAGTCATTTAAAGGGGGCGAATTCTGAAGTGGGTCAGCTAAAAGGATTGGGCTTAGACCCTATCCACTCAGAGAGTCCAAGATCTAAATAAGATTTAGATCTGGAAACCTCCTAATTAGATTAGGAGACAGCTGATCTGATTTGCAGATAAGATAAGGATTATCCCTTATCACTAAGGGACTTCTAACCCAAATATGATTTGGATTAGCAACTCCTAATCTAATTAGGAGCTGATCCCTTTGAGATTATAAAAGGGGAAGGGGGCGGCTGCCTTGAAGAACACAACATCATCAACAACATCCATAGCATTCTTCTCTTTGAAGAAAGAGAGATTGAGAGATTTCCTGCATACTGCGAATTCTCTCCTGCCGCCACCTTCCTGCTTTTACCATTCCTTCAGTTTGATCTCCAGTTCTTGGGAGCAATCAAGATTGGATCTTGATTTCAATCTTTTGTGAAAAGATTGGTTGGAGCTGTACTCAAGTCGTCCAGTTGATCCTTACGAAGGATCAAGTTCTTTTGAAGAACGTTGCTGATTCTGTTCCACCCTGCACTGCGCCATCTTCAGTGGGAGCAGATTTTGGATTCTTCCTTGGGCGTGAACACCTCCATTGGGAGATAGTATTTCTCCGTATTAGGTATAATCCTCTCCCACTCCTTTTGGTTCAGATCTGGTTCAGTTTATGGTTCAAGATTGATCCTTGAAAATATGATTTTCTAAATAGGGAATACGATTCCCAGTTGAAGGGAGAGATAAAATTTTGAAGTTTGCCCCTTATTCCGCAATCATTGGGCGTCCATGGGATGGATCTCTCATCCCTTCAGCCTCCCACAAGCGCAATTGTTAAATGTCGTTATGCCCGACATCCTTCTTGCTCTCTTAATTAGATGAATAATGAGGGAGATCCAATGAGATGTCTACCAAGGAGGAGACATTTGCATCTTCATGGAACAACTTTAATCTGTGCCCATTCACTCTAAAAACCTTATTTGTATCAAGACTTTTGATCTCCACTGCACCATAAGGAAACACATTAGTAACAACAAATGGACCCATCCACCTAGAACGCAACCTACCTAGCATGAGTTGGAGTTGAGAATTATATAATAACACCTTTTGACCAACCATAAACAGTTTCCTTAAAAGCAATATATCATGGAACAACTTGGTCTTCTTTTTGTAGATTCTCGAATTCTCATATGCTCCTAACTACAACTCCTCAAATTCTTCTATGTGGAGCTTTCTTGCCTTGTTAGCTTCTTCTATGTCCATATTGCAACGTTTGATTGCCCAATATGCCTTGTGTTCGATTTCAACCGGTAAATGACAAGATTAGCCAAAAAACTATCCTATAAGGAGACATCCCCATTGGTGTTTTCTATGCGGTTCGGTATTTCCAAAAGTGCGTCATCCAGACGTAGGCTCCAATCCTTTCTACCTGGATTCACCGTCTTCTCTAAAATGGACTTGACCTCTTGATTGGAAATCTCAGCTTGTCCATTTGTCTGGGGTGATAGGTAGTGGCGACTCGGTGATGCACCCCATACTTTTTTAGCAAGGTTTCAATGAATTTATTGCAGAAGTGGGTCCCATGATCACTTATGATGGTTCGAAGATTACCAAACCTACTGAAAATGTTAGATTTGATAAAACCTACAACACACTTAGAATCATCAGTTTTGGTGGCTTTTCCTTCCACCCATTTTGAGACATAATCAACTGCCAGAAGTATGTAAACAAAACCATAAGATGAAGGAAAGGGTCCCATAAAATCAATACCCCAAACATAAAAAATTTCACAAATAAGAATGGGAATTTGGGGCATCTCATTTCTACGAGACATTGCACCTGTTCTTTGGCATCTTTCACAATTTTTACAGAACAAGTATGCATCTTTAAATAAAGTTGCCCAATACAACCGACTATCTAAGACCTTCCTAGCAGTTCTTTTTGGCCCAAAATGACCACCACAAGCATAATTATGACAAAAATTCAAAATCAACATATGTTCATTTTCAGGGACACATCTCCTAATCACTTGATCAGAGCAAAATTTCCACAAATAAGGTTTGTCCCAAACATAATATTTAGACTCATACTTGATTTTATCCTTCATCGACTTGCTAAGATAACTAGGCAAAATTCCAGTAACTAAGTAATTCATGATATCAGCATACCAAGGGACCATACCATTTATTTGGAATAGTTGCTCATCAGGAAAAAGCTCGGAGATGGGTGAGGAGTCTTCATCTTTTACCAACCCGCTTAGATGGTCTACCACCGAATTTTTAGCTCCCCTTCAATCCTTGATTTCTAAATCGAACTCTTGGAGCAAAAGTATCCACCATATCAGCCTCGACTTTGACTCCTTTTTTACTGATAAGTATTCAAAGTTTCATGATCAGAAAACACAATCACTTTAGATCCAAGCAAATATGATCAAAATTTATCTAAAGCAAAAACAATTGCTAGTAGCTCTTTTTCGGTGGTTGTGTAGTTACATTGTGCAACATTTAGCATCCTCAAAGAATAGTAAATGACATGACTCTTCCCATCAATCTGTTGACCTAGAACAGCTCCTACCGCATAGTTTCTTGCATCACTCATGATTTCAAAGGGCAAGTTCCAATCCGGTGGTTGAATAACGGGTGCAATTGTCAGCAAATTATTGAGCTTATCAAATGCTTCCTTGCATTAATTCCCAAAGTTGAAAGGCACATCTTTTTGAAGCAATTTGGACAATGGCAAGGAAATTTTTGAAAAGTCCTTGACAAACCTATGATAAAAACCTGCATGTCTAAGAAAAGTACACACTTCCCTAATATTTGTAGGGTAAGGTAAGCTCACAATTAAATCAACCTTTGCCTTATTGACCTCTATGCCTCTTGTAGAGATAACATGTCCCAACACAATGCCTTCCTTTACCATAAAATGGCATTTTTCATAATTCAAAACCAAATTAGTTTCGACACATCTATCCAGAATTTTATTCAAATTATCTAAACAATCATCAAACGAATCACCATAGACAGTAAATTCATCCATGAACACTTCAATGCACTTCTCAATAAAGTCAGGAAATATACTAATCATGCACCTTTGAAAAGTACCTAGAGCGTTGCACAGACCAAAAGGCATCCATCTGTAAGCGAAAGTGCCGAATGGGCAAGTAAAAGTCGTTTTCTCTTGGTCCTCTTGAGCAATAACGATTTGATAATAACCTGAAAATCCATCAAGAAAACAAAAGAATGCCTTGCCAGCAAACCTTTCTAACATTTGATCTATGAAGGGCAAGGGGAAATGGTTTTTTCTAGTAGCTAAATTAAGTTTCGGAAAGTCAATCACCATACGCCAACCATTTTGTACCATCATTGCGACCAGTTCATTATTTTTGATTTCTTACCACAGTGATCCTAGTTTTCTTGGGTACAACATGAATTGGACTCACCCACTTACTATCCAAAATCGAATAGATTATCCCTTAAGCACTTCTTTTTTTACCACTTCTTTCATTGCCGGGTTGAGCTTCCTTTGCGATTCTCTGACTGGCTTGGCACCATCTTCCAAGAGAATCTTGTGCATGCAGATTGAGGGGCTGACCCCTTTTATATCGGTGAAAGTCCAACCAATCGCTGCCTTGTGCTCTTTCAGACCTCAATGAGTCGTGCCTCTTGATCATCAGTCAACCCTTTTGCAATGATCACTAGCAATGTTTCTTTGTCACCCAAGTAGGCATACTTAAGGTGATCTAGCAAGGTCTTCAGCTCTAACTTTGGAGCCTGCAAAACAGAAGGCAACAATTTCTTATGAGAAAATGATGATGGAATATTAGAATTTGTTACCTTTTGTTCTACTATCGGTTTCAAAGCTTCATAGGATGAATCTAGCTCTTCCTTCA
Organism: Nelumbo lutea; assembly: GCA_022828595.1. Lineage (NCBI taxonomy): Eukaryota > Viridiplantae > Streptophyta > Magnoliopsida > Proteales > Nelumbonaceae > Nelumbo > Nelumbo lutea. Next base: position 63,504,553 of record JAKGHH010000007.1, on the reverse strand, counting down.
TATCCAATTGTGCACTTAATTCGAGCTCCGCATTCATAACCTCTTCCCCAAAAATTTCCTGCACAATTGAGTCAACAATGTCAACTGAACAAATCGAATGACATTCATTAGGGTACTTCATTGCTTCGAAAATATTAAATTTAACAATCTCGCCATCAACTCGACGGAGAGGGTACCCTCATCCACATCTATTTCAGTTTTGGCCATTTTCATAAATAGCCTGCCTAATAGAAGTGGGGCTGAACTTGTGATAGTATCTTCCTCCATCTTCAAGATGTAAAAGTCGGCTAGAAATATAAGGTCATTAACCTGCACCAAAACATCTTCATCAATCCCTTTAGGGTAAGCGTTAGAACGGTCAGCTAACTGAATGAGAACCCTAGTTTCTTTCAAATGGACCTAAATTCAAAGCACAATAAATTGAGTATGGCATGATATTGATGGATGCACCTAAATCTAGCATGGCATGCTCAATTCTTTTATTGCCAATCACACAAGGTAAAGTAAACATACCTGGATCAGCACGCTTTCCGGCAAGGTCCTCTTGATGACAACTAACACGTTCTCCCAAACCTTTACCTTCTCATCTCTTCTCAGCTTCCTTTTGTTAGTGCACAACTCCTTCAAAAATTTTGCTTATTTAGGGATTTTCTTGATGGAATCTAACAAGGGAATATTTATTTCCACCTTCCTAAAGGTCTCCAAGATTTCTTCCCGTACTCTTCTTTCTTTGATTTTTCCAACCTACTAGGAAATGGTGGCACAATGGCATTGGATATCTTAGGTAGAGGGGGTTGGGTTTTACCTTATGGGAGTCCTCATGTGATACTTGTTCCTCCTCTTCTTTCTGCTCTTTATCCTCTTTCCTTGGTGAAGTAGGCTATGACTGTAATTCCTTCCCACTTCTCAACACCACTGCACTTGCATTCTCCTTGGGATTGACTACCGTCTGTGATGGTAGCTTTGTAGAGTTCTGTGCCTCCAACTTGCTAATAGAAGTAGCAAATTGATGATTTGGTTCCCTAAGTTCTAGATGCTGGCCCTTGTTTCCTATTGGAATTGTTGAGTGTTAGTCGCAAGAGCCTTAACAATCTCATCTAAAGACATACCTGAACTTGAGGGTTGATTTTGAGCTTGGGTATGTGCTGGAATTGGAGGTTGTTTGTTGAAAGCTTGGGACTGGAATCTCTATGGCCCTCTTAGATTTCTGTAGCTCAGATTGGGATGATCCCTCCACCCAGTATTGTAATAGTTGGAATAGGGATCATACTTGCATTGAGGTTGGCCCAGAAATCCTCCTATGGCATTGACTTGCTGCATCGAACCATCTTGTAATGATGAGCACATATCCGTAGGATGCCCAGGAATCAAGCATATGCCACAGACCCTTGCCGTTTGTAATTGCCGTACAGCCAATTGATGAACCCAAGTAGTTAGATCAGATATTTGACTTTCCAAATTAGAATGGCTTACCTCATTAAGACGTCTGATAGCACCATCTGTTCTTGCTCCAAATTGTTGGGAATTTTCGGCCATGTTGGAAATCAATTCCTTAGCCGCTTCGGGTGTTTTATTGACCAAGGCTCCTCCACTAGCTGCATCTACCATACTTCTATCCATAGGTTAGAGTCCTTCATAGAAGTATTGGATTAATAGTTGTTTAGGTATTTGGTGGTGTTGGCAACTAGCACAAAGTTGTTTAAATCTTTCCCAAAACTCGTATAGTGTCTCACCACTAAACTACCGAACCCCACAAATCTCCTTCCTAATATTTGTAGATCATGATGCAGGGAAATATTTATCTAAAAACATCCTATTCATCTCATCCCATGTACGTTTGAACCAGGAGGAAGAATGTATAACCAGTCATTTGCTTTGTCTCGTAAAGTAAATGAAAAAGCTATAAGTTTTACCTGATCCTCAGTCATACCCTGTGGTTTCATGCTCGAACAGACGACATGGAACTCTTTAAAATGCTTATGAGGGTCCTCACCTGGAAAGCCATGAAAGATAGGAAGCAATTGAATCAAACCTGATTTAAGTTCAAAAGCTACCTCGAGAGTGGGATAGATTATGCATAAAGGTTGTTGATTCATGATTGGCGCAGCTAACTCTCTTAGCGTTCTTTCTCTATCAGCCATCATTTCTTCCTCTTTGAAAATGGGTCGATCATAAGTTGTCAAATCAATATCAGAATTCACCCTTGGGGGTGAATGGCCCTTCCTTTGTTTTGCCTCCTTTCTCAATCGACGGGTGGTTTTCTCAATTTCAGGGTTATATTCTAGTTCACCTTGGTGAGGAGCACGAGTCATAAAACAAAGGAGGTTAACACAAACAGAAGGTACAAAGCTAAGAAATTAAAGTAGCTCCACAGCAACGGCGCCAAAATTTTGATGGGCTGTCGAAGCCCTCAAAATTAATTCTAGTCCCTCCTTACTATAAACTTGTAGTAACTGTGATATCAGGTCGAATCCCACAGGGAGCCAGTAATTAATTTCTCAGCCAAATGTGCAATATTAAGAGTGGGAAATTTGAATAATTAAAATTCTAAAATAACAAAAGAACAAATAACAACTAACAAGGAAAATTCAGTCTTACCGAATTCTGATCCAAGGGTTCGGATTGAGTCAATTGGTCATCGATCATAGGTAAACTTCAGCAGTCTTGCAATTGAAGTATTTAACCTTAGGATTTATTAGGATAGCCATAATAAACCTCATGTTTTCTTGAATTAGTTGACAAAACCAAGCATTCAATCAACACTTATCATTAACCGACTGGGTATGGTAGCGTTCCATATCAATTAATGATAGTAATAACTTTTGTGAAAAACAGTTAAACCAAAATAACAATAATTGAGATAGCTGCAATTATCGAATCTTGTTCCGTTGATTCCCCTTAGGTTAAAACATGTCAATACATTGGTCAAAGGCTATCATGAACAATTGAACCAAAAAGATATTAACCTAATTCCTACTTGTACCACTATTCGTGACAATTACGGATCATCGAATCATGGATAGCAGTAGGAAGATCAACATTAATTAATTTGTCAGACTAATCAACATTAACTTCCATAAGAACATGCGCAAGAATCAACGAATATTTGAATTAAAAGCAAGAATTTAAATTAAACGCAGAACCTCATGATGACACAATTGAATCAAAAATCCCCCTTGAATCAGAAAAGAAAAGCTTAGCCGCTCATGGTTGTCGGCTCCTTCTTGCTCTGCTTCCCAGATGGATGGACTGATCTTTTGAATTGATTGAGTGCAGAAGCTAGTCCGCCCCCCCTCCCCCTTTATATAGCCTTAGGGAGAGGGTTGTTTTCCAACTCCCTTTAGGAGATTATCCTCAAAATTAGAAAGTCCTAATTGGTTTTGAACTAATCCTATCCTATCTCTTATCTAGTGATCTAATCTCAATCATCTTATCCTTCTAGGATTACATTTGAAAATTAAATCTGATGGGAATCTTTATTCTTGAATCTGAGTTGGGCTCTTTAATAACTTGGGCCACTACAAGGCTTTCCTACGAATTGGGCTTTAATTGTGAAATGGGCTTTACTATGAATCCTCTCCGACTTCGGGTCCGATTTTGACCTTGATGCATATCGAATCTGTCAAAACCCAAAACATGAGAGTTGTGTAATTCTCCCTTATATTTTCAGTGCATCTTGTATCATTTCAATCGGAGTCCGGAGTTGAGATGTATGCCCCAATTACTGAACAGTGCCGAAACTGTGCAAAATCATCCGATTAGCCTTGTTTTCCTCCATTTGCCTTCTTGCTTGCCCTGAATCAAAATACAAGAGTAGTGAGTCCAATTAAGTGCTAATTTAATATAAAAGAATGAATTATTGGGGATAAAAATATGTTACTTTTTATTCCTATCACCTAATGCAAAGAAGGAAAGGAGAAGGCACCCAATATTATGTAAGGCTGAGATTTAATAACTAAAGGCTGAATGGAGAATATTAGAAGTTAGGTGGCTCCTTGATGAGAATAAAATTTGTCATATCTTTATCCCTCAATATTTAGTATTTTACCCTTAATTGGTACCTAATTGGACTCATTACTCTTGTATTTCGATTCAGGGCAAGCAAGAAGGCGATTAGAAGAAAACAAGGCTAATCGGATGATTTCGCATAATTTTGGCACCAATCAGTGATCTGGGCATAACTCTCAATTCTATACTCCGATTTGGACAATTCAAGAAGCACTGGAAAGATAAGAAAAAGGCCCACAACTTTTAGGTTTTGGGTTTTGGTAGAATCATTCTGCATCGAAGATGAATTTGGGCCCAAAGTCAGAGAAATTTCGTAGCAAGGCCCATTTCACAAGCTGAAGCCCATTTCCAAGAAGAGTCTTGAAGCAAGCCCGAATTGTTAAAGAAGCCTAGCTCAAATTCAAGATCCAAGAGTCCCATTAGGATATAAGTTGAGTGTAATCTCAATAAAAGAGTTTTATCAGATTTAAATTCTTAAATTGTAATCCTAAAAAGATAAGAGATAAGAGTTAGGTAAGATAAATTCAAATTAGACTAGGACTTTCCAGTTTGAGGATAATCTCCTTAAGGGAGTTGGAGAGAAGCCCTCTCCCAAAATCTATATAAAGGGGGGGGGGGGGCGGACTGGCACCCAAATCATCAAATCCTCCAAGAAGAGCTTCAGCCTTTAGAGAAAGACATCAGCAACCAAGGAGGAAGAAGTAGAGTTCACCCCCACTTTCTCATCTGGAAGCTGTGATTTCATCATGAAGTGTCTGTAATTTATTATTTCTAGTTGAAGGGTTAGGGAAGTCTTGATTCTGTAAGCATTATGAGATCTAATTGATTTTTATTTTAGTTCATTGTTTATGGGTATTCATATGTTTTTTGTGAATTAATTGTGAGGATTATTTTTGTTGATTAAGCAAGAAGGGCCCCTTGCTCATTCAATGAAAATAATGGTTCCATGAAATCAATACCCCAAACATCAAAAATTTCTACAGCTAGAATAGGGTTAAGTGGCATCATGTCTTTTCAGGACATATTCCTGACAGATTGACATCTTAGGCAATTTTGGCTAAAGACATGGGCATCCTTAAATAAACTCGGCCAGTAAAACCCATTCTACATAACTTTGGCAATAGTTTTCTTTCTCAAAACGTGCCCCCATAAGCTAGAGTAATGACAATAGTTAAGAATGCTTTGGTGTTCAGACTCGAGGACACATTGTCGGATCACTTGATCCGTACAGATATGAAATAGCTCAAAGTCTTCTCAAAAGTAGTATTTGAGTTGGGAAAAGAATCTCTCTTTTTCATTCTTAGACCACCCCTTGGGAATTTTACCTACTGCTGTGTAATTGACAATATGGGCGTACCATTGGGGAGCACAATGAGAGACACCTAAAAGGTGCTCATCTGGGAAGGAATAGTCATGGATGGGCTCTATCTTTTCAATTTGAATTTGGGATAGATGATCAACTACTACATTTTTAGAGCCCTTTTTATCCCGAATCTCAAGGTCAAATTCTTGCAATAGAAGGATACATCTGATGAGCCTAGGTTTGGCCTCTTTCTTAGACAACAAATGTCTTAGGGCTGAGTGGTCAGAGTATACAACTACTTTGTGCCTAATAAGTATGGACGAAATTTTTCCAGAGTAAACATTACACCTAACAATTCTTTCTCTGTGGTAGTATAAGTCAATTGGGCTTCTGAGAGGGTACGGAGTGCATAATAGATCACTATAGGACGTTTATTAATGGAGATCGAGGTGCTGGCCAAATGGCTCAAGCTAATATTCTCAAATATTCTCAAGATCCTTTGCAAGGAATCGATGGTCCAATGACTAGGGCAAAGACAAAGAGGATGAAAGAGGCTTTACAAGTCTTAGATCTGGAAGAACAAAGCTTGGAATCCATGACATAAGACCAAGGCACATGGACATGATAAGGAAAGGCCCCATCCACATGCTAAGTTGTATTGATGGGCTTGTTTTTGTCTTGTTTTGTTTGATGGGCTTGTTTTGTCTTGTTTTGTTTTACTTTGACTTTTCTATGCTTAGTTGTCATTAGTTGTAGTCTTTTAGAAGGATTCCTATATCAAGGCAGATTTGTTTTCCTAAATTAAAGGGATCCTCATTAGTTAGGAGTTTCCTCATAAGATAATGATATTAAATGATTAGGTTAGGAGTTTTCTTATAAGATAATGATGTTTATATGCCTATACAAAGGCTACAACTATGTAAAATGAGATCATCAATAATATAGAGGCATTTTCAGCAAGCTTAGCTTTGCCTTCTTGTGGACTTGGTAGAATACAATATCTTGAACTTATCAAGGGAGTGATCAACCTTTGTGGCGTCTTCAAGATTGGATTCTTTAAGGACTTAGTTTCCTTAAGGTTCTAATCTGATCAACTACAACTTATTTTATAACTTATGGGTGCGCATAACAACTTGATTCAAGAGTTCATAGAGTAGGTCATCTAGTGGGTTCTTATCATTTATCCACCCTTTGTCCCAAAACAGCTCCAATGGCGTGGTCAGAGGCATCACACATGATTTCAAAGGGCTAAGACTAGTCGGGAGGTCGCAGAATTGGAGCCTTGGTCAGTGCCCCTTTCAAGTACTTGAAGGCCTTAAGACATGCATTATCAAAACTGAATGAGACATCTTTTGCTAGAAGGTTGCATAATGGTCTGGAAATTTGGGAGAAGTCCTCAATAAATCGTCGATAGAATCCGGCATGTCTAAGAAAAGAACGGATTTTCTTGACAGAAGTGGGAGGTGGAAGTTTAGAGATTAGGTCAATTTTTGCTTTATCCACTTCAAACACCCTGTTCAGAAACTATGTGGCCTAAAACAATGTCTTCTTTGACCATAAAAAGACTCTTCTCCTAACTAAGGACCAAGTTTGTCTCGATACATCATAGATGAACTTTTCGTAAGTGTTCGAGACATGATTCAAAGGAATCCCCAAAGACTGAGAAATCATCCACAAATATTTCTAGGAAATCACCCACCATTTTCGAAAAATTTATTGTCATACACCTCTGAAAGGTTGTTGGTGCATTACATAATCCAAACGGCATCTGTCGGAAGGTGAATGTTCCATAAGGGCAGGTAAAAGTTATTTTCTCTTAGTCTTCGGGGTAAATGTCCACTTGGTTGTACCCAGAATACCCATCTAAGAAGCATAAACATTTTTGCCCGGCGAGTTTATCTAAATTTTGGTCAATGAAGTGCAAAGAGATGTGGTCTTTTTTTGTGACTGCGTTGAGTTTCCTAAAGTCGATGCACACTCACCATCCCATGGTAAGTCGGGTAGGGATGACTTCACCTTGATCACTAGTGACCATGTTGAGTTCAACTTTCTTTGGCACCACTTGTGTAGGAATTACCCAACTTCTATCCGAGATCGGGTAGATAATACCCGCATCTAACCACTTAACTACTTTTTGTTTGACCATCTCCCTCATATTTGGGTTCAACCTTCTTTGCATCTCCTTACTAGGTTTGGCACCTTCCTCTATGTAAATATGGGGCATATAGATGGACAGACTAATACCCTTCAGATCAGCTACTAACCAACCAATAGCACCCCTATACTCCTTTAGTACCTCAATCAGTTTCTCTTCCTATCTAGGGGTTAAGTCTATGGCTATGATCACTGGTAGTGTTTGGTCGGGTCCTAAAAACACATACTTAAGGGAGTCAGTCCAGTAAGGGATTTAGTTCCAGTTGTGGGGGAGATTCCAAAGAAGAAACAGGTGGTTCACCCTTTAGTTTTGGTAGAGGTTCAACAGTAGGCCAAGATTGAAATGAGTGAGGAAACTTCATTAAGGCATTAACTTCCTCCGTCGGGTCATCTATTGTGACCAGATTGGTTTCTCTAGGGTTTCTTTCTGCATCTATCATACAACAATTCTTATTCTTTTCTAGGTAGGCAGAAGGACTTCTAGACTCATACAGGTCTTCACACTTTTCCTCCCATTGAAAAGCTGAGATTTCTTTAACATTTTATAATTCTAGGGTATTAAAGGTTGTAGGATCTTGGTATTGGGGAAGACCTAAGGATTCATCTCTAGGGTTTACAACTAGTTGACTAAGCATTGAATTATTTTCCCATTGCAAGTTAGCTTCCCTAACCTGAATTACTTGGCTCTCTAATTTTAGAATTGATTGTTGTTGAGCTAAGATCAGGTGTTGGAGTTACAAAAACCTATCATCAAATGAATCGATTTGATAAGAATTAACCAGTTGGGTCATAGGGTAATCACTATACTCACAATGAGCCTGGGCTACAGACCATTGAGAGTACACATCTGGTAGGGTGGTTTCTTGGGATTGGGCCCAATAGGCGAAGCTATGTTGATTTTTCCACCCAGGGTTATATGGGCTAAAGGATGGGGTAAAATTGGGTTGGACAAATCCGTTAGCTACATGTACTTGCTCTGGAATTATCGGTTGACATGGGCCCACAGTAGGGCATTGGCTCACATGATGGGTCGGGCTTGAACAGATGGAACATGTTGAGTAGGATGACAAGGTTGGTAATTGTTGTCGATATGCAAGGTTGGTAATTGTTGGGACACATGGTTCCAATCTATTTGTGTCTTAGTTTGGAAGTAGTTTCTCATTCCACACACTCCTACCATTGCAAAATTATTATTATTATAATTTTTTTGTTTTCTCTTTTTTTTGAAATTTAAATTCAAACTCAGCCTTTGAAATTTAAATTCCTAAAATCTAAATTCAAGTTGGAATTTTATTATATTTTTTAAAGGAAAACAAATCAACCATACAACCTAGGGACTGACCCAGGGTTTCCTAAACTAGTGATTTAACCAATGTGAATCCTTTTAGGTTCACTTGGCTTTACAACACTTTCTTTGGTTGGCCAGGTAAGAGGTGGGGATGTGGAAGGCTCCCCTTGCTCTAACATAGACCTAATTAAGTAACCACAAAACCCACTTAGGCATAGCCATTTAACTTCTTTCCTCAGACACCAACCGCCGGTTATGGAAAATAATTTCAAGCTCCCCTAAAATTCAACACGCCTTTGAACCAAATGTGAGGCTTCCCTAAAGGATCTTTCTATCCAAATTCTAAATTAGGGTTAGGGTGAACCACATGTGAATGGTGGTGACTTTTGGGCCAAGGAAGGGTGATGAAAACCCCACCTTATCTTATTTAGGTTAGATGCCCTTAAATGAATTAACGGAAAGACAAAATAAACACAACAAAATGCAACTAGCTACAATGCATGAACAATTATTTCTAAGATGCAATTCAGCAATATCATAAAAGAATAAAATAAACTAAGCAAGAGAAGCAATTAAAATAATAAAAACAAAGAAAACCTAACACATTCACAACTAACAAGATAATTTCAGCAATTAAATAAACCTATATAATGCATGTTCTAAAATATCAACCCTAAATAATGGAATGAAAATGCAAGAGAAATATTCACCAATTTTTTTCGATTTTTTTTTATATTTTATATTTTTTAATTCAAAATTTAAATTGAATTTTCAATTTTTTAATTTATTTTAGTTTTATTTCAATTTTTTATTCAAAAAATTAAGATTTAAATTTTGAAATTTGAAATTCAAATTCAGATTCGAATTAAAATTTAATTTTAAATTCATATTTGAAATTTAAACTCAAATTCGAAAATTTAAACAGATTTGAAATTTTAAATTCAGATTTGAAAATTTAAATAAAGCAACGAATAATTATTGCAAACAGAATAGAAAGAAAAAAAATTAATTATGCCAAACAGAATTAACAACTACCAAAAATAAATTCTAACAAACTAATTGCTAATCTAAATATTAAAATGAAAATAAAATGATTAAAAAGAAAATTAGGCAAGAAATAGATAAAATAAAAGAGAAAAAATACAAATCCAAAAATAGTTAAACCAAAAATAAAATAAACAAAAGAAAAAAATTATGCTGAAATGTTTTTTATTTATATTATTTTTCGTTTTTTAATAAAAAACACAAATCTAAAAATTAAGGAAAGAAATATAGCTGCAAAAATAAAATAAAAAATTTTTTATTTCCTTTTTTTTATTGTCTTTTTATCTGAAAAAAAAGAAAAGAAACGAAATTAAAATTTAAACCGTAAATAAAATAAAATTAAATAAACAAAAGAAAATTATGTTGCAAAAATAAATAAAATAAAATAAATGATTTTTTTTAGTTTTTTTAATATTAAATAAAAGAAAAACACAATCCTAAGAAAAAAAGGAACAAGAAATTAAAATAAAGAAAGAAGAATAGATCTAGAAGCAAAATGGAAGAAAGATAATATTAAAAATAAATAAATCAAATCTAAAAATTAATAAAAAATTTGAAAATCACTATTCTACTAAAAAAGGAGTTTGAAAATAAAAATAAGAAAATGAAAAATAAAATGTAATGACTACACTTCAAGTGCAATCCAATTTCTCTCTTCTCTTCTGTCCCGCAGTCCCGCAACGCTTTGGTACCCCACCTTTCGCTATTCCGTCCTATAGAATAAAAAAGACACAAGAACTAAACTGAGATAATGGATTAAGTAATAAAACAAAAAAGAAAAAATAATAAAACAAATCTAGAAAAAATAAATAAAATTTTTTCTCTATGCTTCCCTGGCAATGGCACCAAAAACTTGGTGTTTGTTCAGAAGCGCGTTGTTAAACACTTCGGAACACCAGTTTAAACATTTATAATTTTATTCTGAATCTCAAACAACTACTAACGCAATAAAGTGATGAGAATGGGTCATATCCATAGTGGAGTGAGGGAAAAATAGTTATGTACTTAGATCAGGGAAAAGAGAACGTAAGTGGGAGTTGCGAAAATAAAATATTAAATAATTAAAAAAATGGAATTCATTAAAACAACATTCAAATAGTACTGAGAATAACAACTGCATAAGAGTAAATAAATAACAAAGAGAAATAAATAACAGGAATGAAAGAAAAATGTCTGAGAATCCGATCAGAGGTGATAGTCTCCGGATCTCTCCTTCGACCCTCAAACTTCTTGAAATAGGCCTTCCATCTTACATAGCCGAATTTCAGATCTACAAAAATGAAATGAAACACAAATTAAATCTAATAAAAATAAATTTGTAGGAAGTAAAAAAAATTAAACTAAAAATTAAAGAATAAAAAATTATTCTAAAACTAAAGAAAAAATGGTTGGATTTAAATCCAGAGATGGCAGTAGTGGTGTTGGTGAACTGCAAGTAGGAACCCCTCCTCTTGCCTAGGCATCCTCCTCTTCCTCTACCCTTGAACTTCTCAAGATCATCCTTCCTTCTTACCTGGGTGAATTGACCAACCCCTTCTACAGGGCTCCTGGGACCCTTTTTATAGAGAAGGGTGGATATAAATAGAAATAGAGAAAGGTGGGGGCGATAGCTGGGTTTTAGCAAAAATATAGGTGCCCTAGGCTTTAGAATGAAGGGTTAGGATGGTTTTAGGGTGATCCTAAGGCTGAGAAAAAAAGAAGAAGGCATCCAATATTATGTAAGGATGAGATTTAATGGCTAAAGGCTGTATGGTGAAGATTAGAAGTTTGGTGGCTCCTCTAGGCCAATAGTGAACCTAGTTTTGTACCACTTGGACAAACCACCCTGGCTTCAAATAGTAGAACCGGTTAAGATGGTTTGGTCATTTACAAACAAGACCACCTCCAACACCAATTAGAATGGGCTAGAAGAGGTAGGGGCAAACCTAATTCATGAATTAATTGTATTGAAAAATGATTAAGGTCATATAGTTTAATAATGAATTAACAAAATGGTGTGGTCAATCAGTAGCACTGAATTAAAAACTGAATCTCTCCCTTCTACTGTTAGGTAGGTCTCTCTCTCCTGCTATTGAGCAAGTTTCCCTAAACCTCCCATGCTCATTGAATTTCATTGTTTCATGGTGGACGAAAAATTCTTGAAAGAAACATCAAAGCTTCTTTTACCGCATCCTAATACACCTATCAAAGCAAAAGAAGAAGATTCCTCTCATGGGAATGCATGGCAACGCAGTTTGGTGTTCAAGGTTTTCATGGACAAACCAATAAAGATTGTTGGTTTGAAAGAAATAATCACAAAGTCTTGGAAAGTTGCAAATTCTATGATTGTGGACTTCACAATGGATTCATATCTCATCAAGTCCCCAAATTCCTTCGAGAGATATCAAATACTTAAGAAGCGGCCATGGCTTTTTGAGGATGATCTTCTTATTTTACAGAAACTTGATCCTAACAACAAACCGACCTCCTATAGTTTCACTTATGCTTGTTAGACAATGTATGCCCTTAGCTCCAAACAGAACGATGTACCTTATGACGTTTAATGTAAATGAATAAAGTACATATTTGGTTCATGTTATTATGGTGTGTTTCTGTGTAATACCATTAAACTGGACACATATGAGACTCGTGTTAGGTTAGAATCTTCACAGTCGTTGGATAGATCTAGGAAGATTTATCCTGCCAAGGCTGACATTGATGTGTCGCCAAGTTGGTTGGGGTGGCTTGTCTCAGTTGCCAGGGTGAGACCTGAGGTACACGCAGTGTGGGTTTTCTTGAAACCCTGAGCTGGACCAGAATTCCAGTATTGCTCTGGACCTTGGAGATAGATGGATAAAACTGGAATATTACACCTAACCCCTAGACTCGATTATGATATTTTACTAGGTGTTGGATTGGGTTGTATTTGATATGCTAATCGGTGAGATCCTTAGAGGGGGTCAAAACCTGGGTATGTTGGGACAGTCCAAAAATTCATCTGAGTGGATGATCATAGTGACAAAATCAGCCCCTTTGTCGGACAAAGTGATTGATCGGGGGGATACACTCTCTCTGATAGAAACCAAAACTACTGACAGCTGATTTCAATCGTTGTACTTTGTTTTTTAAAATATGTTTATATAGAGATATGCATATATATATATATATATATATATATATTATGGTTTCAAATTGTTTGCAAAAATGTTTTAATTCCCGGGATCCAAGTGAGTAGAGAGTGCAGCACTGTACCTTGCAACCGAGGGTGAGATCCTCTCTTGTCGGATAGTGTTTGATCATTAAGGGCTGAGAAGTTCATTGTAAGATCATTGAGGGTAATACCTGATGGGATAATCTTGTATCTGCCCACAGTCCTTGGGTTTTCAGAAGGTGGCTAGACCCAAGGACCATTTAGTGTAAATGTCGGGCTCATTAAGAGCCCATGGTGATGGACTCAGGGGTTCACTGTCTCTTACAGTGAATTCGACCAAGCCTTGTAATAGAGGTTGGGCTAAACCCATGTGGTTGATGTGTAGATCAATGTTTGTGTCCCACGCCATACAAAGATAACTAACTAGGCAACAAATTGAGGGGCTAGTGAGTAGATAGACTTAATGGGCCTAAAGCCCAATTCGAACTGGCTTAATGAGATTAATTAAAAGAGGGCGGTTCTGGGATTTAGATCAGTAAATGGATAAGGGATTTTTCCTATCTAGTCAAAGAGTCCAGATCCAAATAAAGATTTGGATCAGGAAACTCCTAATTAGATTAGGAAGGTTGATCTTTATCTACAGATAAGATAATGGATTATTCATATCTCTTAAAGAGAGTCCAGATCCAAATAAAAGATTTGGATTATGAAAATCTTAATGGGATTAGGAGAACCTCTCTTTAAGGCTATAAATAGAAGAGCAGGGCGAACCTCCAACATACAATTCTCAGTTCAGAGATTACAAAGAGAGAAGAATCTGTAGTTCGGCTGCTCATGTCTTCTACTCTTTCCTGCTCTTGCCGCCATACCGGTTTGATCCCCACCTGTGGGAGTGATCAAGAAGTGTTCTTGATATTACCTTTTGGCGAAAAAGGTAATCAGAAGTCGTGCTTACTCGCCTTCCATCAGATTCTTGCTGAAGAGCCATCCTATTGATTCTACTTCATCCTGGACTGTGTCATCTTTGGTGGAAGTAGTCTTTGGATATTTCCTTAGGTGTGAATACTTTCATTGGAGGTTATTGTTATTTCGTATCAGGTATAACCCTCCACTCCCTTTTAGTTTCAGATCTGGTCTAGTTTATGTTCAAGATTGATCATTGAAAATGCAATTTTCTAAAATAGGGAATGTGATTCCCACGTGGGAGAGAGAGAAATTTTTAAAATTTTGCCCAACCTTCCTGCAGGGTTCGGCTATCCATATGATGGATCTCTCATCCCATCAATGCTGATCTCTAGGTGAAATTACTTGATCTCCCAGTGGTGTACCTGAATGCAAATGCCGCCTGTAATGTGGGATCGGTGTTAGGTAAACCATTTAAGGTGTCATCAAAGGACATGGAGAAATGAGGTCAATTTGCTCAGCTTAAAATTTAGATGGATATTATAGAATCTCTACCTCAATCTATTCCTTACAAATTATTAAATGGAGAGGCCATTCAAGTGCATGTTTAGAACACTAGTTTAAATATTTATAAAACTTTTCCATTCTCAAACAATTACTAATCCAGTAAAGGGGTGAGAACGGGTCATATCCATAGAGAGGTAAGGGAAAAATTAATATAAACTCCAATCCGGACAATAAAACACAAGGGAGAAGTGCAAAAATAAAAAAAAATTAATTAATTAACCTAAGAAAAATATAGAATTCGAACAGTACTAAAAATTAAAAGTGCATAAACAAAAATAAATACAAAAATAAATGAACAAAAGAAAGGGAATAAAAATCTTTAATCCGATCAGAGTAGCAGTCTCCCGATCTCTCCATTGACCCTCAAACTTCTCGAGCTAGGCCTTCCGTCTAACCTGGCTGAATTGCATATCTGTAGAAAGCAAAACGAAAATCAAATGGAAGGAAAATAAATTGCATAAAGTAAAATAACGAACCTGGTGATGAGAAGAGAATTTATCATATTTTTTTCTCCAACTACTTTGTCTTTTATACTGAATTAGCACCTAATTGGACTCATATTTCTGTTCAGGGCATGAAAAAAGGCATCAAGAGCAAAGAAAGACAAATCAGATGATTTTTCACAGTTTCAACATTGTTAAGTTATCTGGGCCTAACTCATGTCTTCGAACTCTGAATGGGCTAATTCAAGACCCATTGGAAAGAAAAGAAAAAAAGCCACAACTTTTGTATTTTGGGCTTTTGCTGATTCGGCCTGAATCAAAGTCAAATCCATGCCCAAAGTCGGAGAAATTTTGAAGGAAGGCCGAATTCGTAACTGAAGCCCAACTCGCAGAAAAGCCTGGCTGAAGCCCAATTTGCAGAGGATGTCTATTACGAATCCGACAACAAGAAACTAAGAAGAATCCTTCCAGATCTAAATTCTTGATGTAATCTTAGAGTGATAAGAGGATTGAGTTCATTAGATAAAGAGATAAGATTAGAATTAGGATAGGACTTTCCATTCTTGTAAGATTAACTTCAAGAGGAAGTAGGAGACCACCCCCCTCTCCTTCAATCTATATAAAGGAGGGGGCAGACCAGCTAAGGGCATCATTGAATCACTCAATTTCTGATTTGAATCAAGAAGCAAGGAGCAATGAGTCAAGAAGGGTTCAAGAAAAGTTCAAGAATTCAAGAAACTTCAAGAAGAAGTTGGCGGCAAGAAGAGGAGATCTCAGCACCAAGGGCAAATTCAAGAGTTCTTTCTTCCCCTTTTTTTGCTTTAATTCTTCCATCATGAACTGATTTGTTTTTTTTCTAGGGCTATGGAAAGTCTAACCATGTAAATGAATATATTTTTATATTCTTGATTTATCCAAGATTGTGATTTCCATATAATATATGAATTATTGTGCTTATTGCAATTAAGAGCTTGGCCACCTCTTAATTGATTTGGGTTATGTTAATTAATTGAGAGAGGAATTCACATAATTGATAGAACAATTCATAGTGTGAATTGAATGGTATATAGAGATATATATACATGATTCATCTGAATTTAAGGGTTTTCTTGAACTTAATGCACTTCCATTTTGAGAGCTCTACTCGAGAGATCGAAGGGCTACCTGATGGGTGTAGGTTTAGAATATCTCGAGAGAGAATAATAAATAAATTTGGGAAAATCTCAGCTTATGGGAATGACAATTAGTCTTGGATAATCGGACCCATCAATATTCATTACATTGGTTAGGTTGACCAAAAGTCCTAGCAATTTCATCATTTGCATATTCGATTGGTGATCACCCTTGTTTTTATTTTCATTTTCTAGTTTTTATTTTCAATAATTCTTGCTTAAATCTAAATTTTGATCGTCTAAATAATTAGGGAAGACTGTGGTTCTAATACTTATTTTGTTAAATCCCCATGGGAACGATATTATTATACTGCTTGATAAGTAGTGCACTTGCTAGGGTTATATATTTATAGCTATCACCTGGAATTGAAAAGAACAAAAATTAAATCTAAATTAAAGCAGAAATGGTTGGGATCCGAATCCAGAGGTGGCAATAGTGCCTTAGGCGAACTGCAAGCAAGAACCCCTCATCTTTCCTGGGCGTCCACCTCTTCCTCTACCCTTGAACTTCTCAAGATCAGCCTTGCGACTTACCTGAGAGCAGAATCCAACCCTTTCTCAGGACCCCTTGGGGCCTTTCTATAGAGAAGGGTGGATAAAACTAGGATTAGAGAGAAAGAGGGGGGCGACAACTTAGTTTAACAAAAATATGGGCGCCCTAGGGTTTAGAATGAAGGGTTAGGATGGTTCTAAGGTGATCCTAAGGCTGAGAAGGAAAGGAGAAGGCACCCAATATTATGTAAGGCTGAGATTTAATAACTAAAGGCTGAATGGAGAATATTAGAAGTTAGGTGGCTCCTAGGGTTAGAATGCTAAAAAGAGAGTACCCTAGAATGGATGGAAGGTGAGGATTTAGCAGTTACGGATGGCGAGGGTTTGTTAAGAGTGAAAAGATCGAGTTAAAAGGCACCCTAGGATTTTCTAAGGCATGGGGAGCATGCAACATACAACACAGAAGTCCCTTTTCTTCTTATTTGAATTTAAAATTTTGAGTTTAATTTCAAATGTAGATTTTGAAATTTAAACTTAAAATTTGAAATTTTCTCTTTATTTTTTTATTTTTTTGATTTTTGATTTTCTCTTATTTTTTTTTAATTCGAAATTTAAATTCAAATTCAGATTTTAAAATTTAAATTCAAATTTGAATTTTTAATTTTTTTTTGCAAACAAATAAAGCACACAACCTAGGGCTGACCTTGGGTTCACTTGGAATTACACCACTTCCCTTGGTTAGCCAGGTAAGAGGTGGGATGTGGGAGGCTCCCCTTGCTCTCGTAAGGACCTAATTTAGTAACCACAAAACCTGCTTTGGCGTAGCCATTTAACTTATTTCCTTAGACACCAACCACCAGTTATAGAAAGTAATTTACAAGCTTTCCTAAAATTCAACACACTATTGAACCAAATGTGAGGCTTACCTAAAGGATCTTGCTATCCAAATTTTAAATTAGGGTTAGGGTAAACCGCACGTGAAGGGTGGTGATTTTTGGGCCAAGGAAGGGTGATGAAATCCCTACCTTATCTTATTTAAGTTGGGTGCCCTTAAATGGATTAACGAAACAAAACAAAATAAACAAAACAAACGCAGCTAACTACAAAGCATGAACACTTATTTCTAAAATGAAATTCAGCAATTAAACCTAAAAGAATAAAGCAAACAAATAAGCAAAAGGAACAATTAAAATAATAAAAAGAGCACCTAACACATTCACAACTAACAATAATAATTTCAGCAAATAAACAAACTTATATGATGCATGCTCTAGAATGTCAAACCCTAAATAATGGAATGAAAATGCAAGAGAAATATTTAGAAATTATTTTTCGATTTTTTTTAAATCAAAATTTAAATTTTCGGGAGTTCAAATTCAATTTCAGATTTTGAAATTTAAATTTCTAAAAGTTAAATTTGATTTTTTTTTATTTTTAACTTTTTTTTTCTTTTCAATTTTTTTAATTCGAAAATTTAAAATTTAAATTTCAAAATTTGAAATTCAAATTCAATTTTAAATTCAGATTTGAATTAAAATTAAAATTTAAATTCAGATTTGAAATTTAAACTCAAATTCGAAAGTTTCAACAATTTCCTATTTAGCAATTAATTATTCAATTAAACAACTAAAAGAAAATAAATTAAATAAGGCAAAAAATAATAATTGCAAAAAAAAAAATAAAACAACAATTTATTGTGCTAAATAGAATTACAACTACCAAAAATAAATTCTGACAAACTAATTGCTAATCTAAAAATTAAACTGAAAATAAAATGATCAAAAAGAAAATTATGCAAGAAATAAATAAAATAAAAGAAAAATACAAAACTAAAAAAAAATTAAAACAAAAATAAAATAAAAAAGAAAAAATATATGAAATTTTTTAATTTATATTTTTTTCATTTTTTATAAAAGAAAAACACAAATCTAAAAATTAATACGAAAATAAAATTAATGAACGAAAAATATGCTACAAAATAAATAAAATAAAATAAATGATTTTTTTTGTTTTTCAAAAGATGAAATAAAAGAAAAATAAAAACCTAATAAAGCACCAAAAAAATCGAACAAGAAATTAAAATAAAGAAACAAGAATAGATCTAGAAACAAAATGGAAGCAAAATAATACTAAAAAATAAATCAGATCTAAAAAAAAGTAATAAAAAAATTTGAAAATCACTATTATACCAAAAAAGGAGTTGAAAAATAAAAATAAGAAAATTAAAAATAAATTTGGACAACTACACCTGAAACGCAATCCAATTTCTCTTCTCTTCTCTTCTCTTCCATCCTACAATCCCGTAATGCTTTGGTACCCTACCTTTCGCTATTCCGTCCTGCAGAATCAAAGAGAAATAAAAATTAAACTGAGATAACAGATCAAGTAATCAAATGAAAATAAAAATAATTAAACAGATCCAGATAAAGTAAATAAAAAATTTTCTCTTTGCTTCCCTGGCAACGACGCTAAAAACTTGGTGTGTTCGGAAGAGTGTTGTTAATCACTTCGGAACACCAGTTTAATTATTTATAAAACTTTTCCATTCTCAAACAATTACTAAAGCAATGGGGTGAGAATGGGTCATATCCACAGAGCAGTAAGGGAAAAATTAAAAATAAACTCCAATCCGGACAATAGAACACAAGGGGGAAGTGCAAAAATAAAAAAATTAATTAATTAACATAAGAAAAATATAGAATTCGAATAGTACTGAAAATTAAAAGTGCATAAACAAAAATAAATACAAAAATAAATGAACAAAAGAAAGGGAATAAAAATCTTTAATCCGATCAGAGGTAGCAGTCTCCCGATCTCTTCATTGACCCTCGAACTTCTCAAGCTAGGCCTTCCGTCTAACCTGGCTGAATTGCAGATCTGCAGAAAGCAAAATGAAAATCAAATGGAAGGAAAATAAATTGCATTAAAGTAAATAACGAACCTGGAATTGAAAAGAATAGAAATTAAATCTAAAGTAAAGCAGAAATTGTTGGGATCCGATTCTAGAGGTGGCAGTAGTGGTGTTGGCGAACTGCAAGTTGGAACCCCTCATCTTGCCTGGGCGTTCTCCTCTTCCTCTTCCCTTGAACTTCTCAATATCAGCCTTTCGTCTTACCTGGGAGCAGCATCCAACCCTTTCTTAGGAGCCTATAGGTCCTTTTTATAGAGAAGGGTGGATAAAATTGGGATTAGAGAGAAAGAGGGGGGAGGCAGCTAGGTTTTAGAAAAGATATGAGTGCCCTAGGGTTTCTAATGAAGGATTAGGATGGTTCTGGGTTGTTCCTAAGGCTGAGAGGAAAAGGAGAGGGCACCCAATATTATGTAAGGCTGAGATTTAATGACTAAAGGCTGAATGGTGAAGATTAGAAGTTAGGTGGCTCCTAAGGTCCTGCTAGGTTGGCAAGGCCGAACTAGATAAGCCATGGTAGACATCTACATGAGATGAGATGTTTAGGGTGAGTTGTGTAGGACAAATTAAAGAGAATCTGACGACCTATGAGAAACCGAATTCAGAGGCCTTAAGCTGGTTCCCTAGGAAGGAGCACTTCGATGCTCAAGTCAATAAGTAAGGGAAGGGTAGTCAGCTAGGCTTAGCTGGTCTGAGATGAACAAACCTGAAGAACAAGAGAGCTAGAGTGTTGAGAGAATCAAGAGAGAGAGACCTCATGTTTTGTGCCCTTAAATACCCGTTGGGTGGTGCCGTTGTGCTCCTCACTTTTTGGATGTGTGGTGTGGATCAAGATGGCCTTTGGCCGAGGTCTTGGGGCAATTTTGTGCCCCTCGTCATGGGAGGCCATGTGGTGGTCGTTGTTCTCCATGTATCCCATCTTGGACCAAGGTTTCTGTTATGCATTGCAACAGCTGCCTCTAACATGATGGTGCATCACATCGCCAATATGGGAAAGCTCATGGCCAACTCTTTAGCCACGTCAGTGTCCACGTGGTAATTCAACCAATCTGGGGTATAACCCCATCACCAACCCCTCAGTTCTGAAGTTGAGGAGGGAGGTTCTTGGCGAAGTCTAGAGGATGAGCTCTTAAGATGCTCAACTATGGAACTTGGTTGTGCCTTGGAGTTGTGGTTGAGCCACGTGAATCATGGTTGGACTGGTCTTGAAACAATGATCATGGGCAACGGGAGAAGATTTGAACTTTGATATTTGAATGGGTGGCCTTCAGGTCATGTCGTTTCATCTTTTCGAGCTCATGCATGTGCACGAAGTGCGGGGCTCAATCTAGGCCATCGACTAACCTTGATCTGACCATTGGCGTATCCCTATATAAGGTGAAAGGTGAGCTATTTCACATTGTCATTTTAAGTGGAAGCGCTTGAGAGTTCAGCTAGGGTTCTCATCCTGGGTTGTCTTCATCCTCAACCGTGCAGGTAATTTGTTGTTTGTTTGATGATGACTTTCTAGTTCTGAATTTTGGTACAACCCCATCACCAACCCTCAGTTCTGAAGTTGAGGAGGGAGGTTCTTGGCCGAAGTCTAGAGGATGAGCTCTTAAGATGCTCAACTATGGAACTTGGTTGTGCCTTGGAGTTGTGGTTGAGCCACGTGAATCATGGTTGGACTGGTCTTGAAACAATGATCATGGGCAACGGGAGAAGATTTGAATTTTGATATTTGAATGGGTGGCCTTCAGGTCATGTCATTTCATCTTCTCGAGCTCACGCATGTGCACGAAGTGCGGGGCTCAATCTAGGCCATCGACTAACCTTGATCTGACCATTGGCTATCTCTATATAAGGTGAAAGGTGAGCTATTTCACATTGTCATTTTGAGTGGAAGCGCTTGTGAGTTCAGCTAGGGTTCTCATCCTAGGTTGTCTTCATCCTCGACCGTGTAGGTAATTTGTTGTTTGTTTGATGATGACTTTCTAGTTCTGAATTTTGGTAGATTAATAGTTTGTCTGTGCTATTTGCAAAGTGTTTGCTTGGTCATTCATGTTGGATGAAGAGAATGTCTTGGTTCATTGAAGGCATGGAGGGTAAGTTGAAGACTGCCCACTTGTAGTTGGAGACAGAGAAGGTCAAGGCAAAGGCCAAGGAGAAGAAGCTTCACCATTGGATCATGGAGTTGAAAAGCAGCTGTCAATGGTTGTAGAGCCTATTGTGAAGGCGACCGAAGAGGCAAGTTTATGTGCAGCTGGGGAGGCTAGAGCCTGAACCATCGAGGAGTTCTACACCTTGAAACAATATTAGTAGGAGTTGGATGACTACTTTGCTGACTCCGATGTATTTTGCTTCACACGCTGTCAAAGGAAAGTGGTTGATGTGTTTCTAGAGGTAGCCAAGGCAATCTTTGGCATTGCATCCTTCGCACAGAACGAGCCAGAATTTAAAGGGATGAGAGATCCATCATATGGACGCCCAAAGAATTGCGGAATAAGGGGCGAATTTCGCAAATTTATCTCTCCCTTCAACTAGGAATCGTATTCCCTATTTAGAAAATCATATTTTCAAGGATCAATCTTGAACCATAAACTGAACCGGATCTGAACCAAAAGGAGTGGAAGAGGATTATACCTGATACGGAGAAATACTATCTCCCAATGGAGGTGTTCACGCCCAAGAAAGGATCCAAAATCTGCTCCCACTGAAGATGGCGCAGTGAATGATGGAGCAGAATCAACAATGTTCTTCAAAAGAACTTGACCCTTCGCAAGAATCAACTGGACAGCTTGTGAGTACAGCTCCAACCAATCTTTTCCCAAAAGATTGAGATCAAGATCAAATCTTGATTGCTCCCAAGAACTGGAGATCGAACTGAAGGAATGGCAATGGCAGGAAGGTGGCGGCAGGAGAGAATTCGCAGTATGCAGGAAATCTCTCAATCTCTCTTTCTTTAAGAGAAGAATGCTGTTGATGATCATAAAAGGCTGCCGCCCCCTTCCCCTTTTATAATCTCAAAGGGGTCAGCTCCTAATCAGATCAGGAGTTGCTAATTCAAATCATATTTGGGTTAGAAGTCCCTTAGTGATAAGGGATAATCCTTATCTTATCTGCAGATCAGATCAGCTATCTCCTAATATAATTAGGAGGTTTCTAGATCTAAATCTCATTTAGATCTTGGACTCTCTGAGTGGATAGGGTCTAAGCCCAATCCTTTTAGCTGACCCACTTCAGAATTCGCCCCCTTTAAATGACTGATTAAATCCGCCCAATTCGAAATGGGCTTAAGGCCCATTTAAGGTTATGTACTCAAAAAACCTTCCAAACTACTGCCCAGTTGGGCTTCCTTGTATGGCGTGGGACCCAAGCATTGATCTACACATCAGCCACATGGGTTCAGTCCAGCCTTTGTTACAAGGCCTGGCCGAATGCACTGTTAAAGACAGTACACCCCCTGAAACCCATCAAATGGGCTCTATGGGCCCAACACTTACCCTAAGTGGTCCCTGAGCCAAGCCACCTTGTAACACCCAGGGACTGTGGGCAGATGCAAGATTAGCCCATCAGGTATTATCCTCAATGGCCTTACACTTAACCTCTCAGCCCATAATGATCATATACTGCCCGACAAGAGAGGACCTCTCCCTCGGCTGCAAGGAACAATGTTGCACTCTTTACTTATATGGATCCCGAGAATTAAAACCTTTTGCAAACCTTTTAGAAACCATAACATATATACTTTTATATCTCATATAAAATATACTTTGCAAAACAAATCTCAACGATTGAAATCGGCTTCCGGCAGTCTTGGTTTCCATTAGTGAGAGTGCATCCCTGATCATTACCTTTGTCCGACAAAGGGGCTGATCCTGTCACTATGATCACCCACTCAGATGAATTCTCAGACTGTCCCAACATACCCAGGTTTTGACCCCCGCTAAGGATCTCACTGATTGGTACATCAAAGACAGCCCAATCCGACACCTAGTGCAATATCATAATCGAGTCTAGGGGTCGGGTGTAACTTTCCAGTTTTGCCCATCAATCTCCAAGGTCCAGGGCAATACTGGAAATCTGGTCCAGTTCAAAGATTCAATTAATCCTACACTGTATGTGCCTAGGGTCTCACCCTGGCAGCTGAGACAGGCCACCCCAACCGACTTGGTGGCACCACAGTGTCAGCCTTGTCAGGATAGGTCTCCCCAGACCAACCCACTGGCTGTGAACATTCTAAACTAACACGAGTCTCATTAAGTGTCCAGTTTAAGGGTATTACACAGAAACATACCAAGGGAACATGAATCAAATATGTACTTTTATTCATTTACAATAAACTCATAAAGTACATCATTTTGATTGAAGTTAAGGGCATACAAAATTGTCTAACAGAACTACAGGCCAAGGAAAAGCGTGACGAGGATGAGGAGGGCAAGGTCACTAGGTAAGCTAAAGATGGTGTGTAGGAAGACATAAATGATCCTCTAACTAATCATTGAGTCTTTAAGTGTTGTGACCTTTTTCCCTTCCTTTTTTGTTTCCTAGTTCATTCCTCATGTCTTCTTCTCTCCTTTTCTTCTGAAGTTGCAAGGGTTGGTATGCCAAGCTAGAGCTATGTAGAAACATATCAATGCAATGTAGAACATTTTTGTTGCACTTTCTGTTTTGCTTTAACCTATTGTAGAGTTTGATTCAAAGTGTAGGGTATCCGACCTCCATCAGGATCACTTCTTTGGATCCAAAGGTGAGGTTAAATGGAGCCTCCCTGGTTGTAGTTTGAAGTGGTGCATACGCCTAAAGGACACTTGGGAGTTCCTCGACCTATCTTCCTTTAGCTTGGTCCAGGCGTGTCTTCAAACCATGCATGATGGTGCAATTGGTGACTTTGGTATGGTCATTGCTTAGCAGGTAATAGCGTGCAGTGGTGCAATGCTCGATGCTGAACTCTCTGCAGTATCATTTGAACTTCCTATCTATGAATTAGGATTCATTGTTAGTGATCAGGACCAAAGGGATACCAAAGCAACAGATTGACCTCCAAAAGAACCCTTGTAAATTCTTGGTAGTGATCCACGTTAAGGTTCAGCCTTAACCCACTTCATGAAAGTCGATGGCAATGAAGAGAAACTTCTTTTGGTTAGTAGCAAGAGGGAACGGGCCAATGATATCCATCACCCATTGGAAAAGAGGTCAGGGGCTACAAATCGGTGTTAGTGGATCATAGGTTGATGAAGCATGTTGGAGTGCCTCTAACAATGGTCGCACTTTCGTATGAGTTGCCCGATGTCTCAAAGCACATAATCTGCATTGTTGAGGGTGAGGCATTTAATATAAGGCGGAGTATGTGATCTTTAGTACAGATCTCCTCTAATGATGCAATATTAGGTCATCCTGTGTGCAACCTTCTTGGCATCGGCTCAGTCATCTAAAAGGGCGCCTTTATGAAGGAAGCAAGAGATAGGGTCTTTCCAAGAAGGTTGAGTTTGTGTAAAAAAATAGCAAAGTTGCCTCCAAGATCAGAGCATGATAACCTAGCTAGCAAGGATAAGATGCCAACTTAAACATTCTCTGACTGAGGTATTTGACGAATGGAGAAGTGTTCAAGTCTAGAAATGGTCTCTTGGATTAGCCATCGTATTTGACTAAGGTACCTTCTTCAAGTAAATGGCCATGGTGGGCTTCTGAGTTGCAAACTCGTTGTTGACCTAGTTCATTACTAGTTGGGAATCATTAAAGGCCTCTATGCATGTTGCACTAACCACAAGGCAAAGTTTAGTAATAAGTACCTAATATTTTGCTTCATTGTTGGAGGCCTTGAAGTCAAACCAAAGAGCATGCTCTAGGGCAAGGTTATCTGGTCCGAGGAGAAGGAGGTCAACACCGCTCCCCTATTGGTTCAAAGGGTTGTCAACATGAAGAGTCTAGGTTGACAACTCCATTGATGGGATCCAGGATGGAGAAGGTGCATTTAGCTACGAAGCCAGCCAAGATGTGGGTCATGAAGGCAGGTCAGGGTGCACAGTGGAGGTTGAACTTACCAAGTTCTATGGTCCACCTTGTCAAGTGTCCCAAGGCCCCAGGCTTCTATAACACTTGCTTGGAGGGTTGATTGGTGCATGAATATTGTGAACATGGAAGTAGGGTTTGAGCTTGCGAGCAGAGATCACTAGGCCAAAACAACTTTTTCCAGGTTTAGATATCTAGTCTCTACGTCTATAAACACTTTTCTAGTATAGTAGATAGGTGATGCGTATAGATTACACTAGCAAGTGCACTAGCTGATCAAGTAATACAATGATGAGAAGAGTATCGTTCCCACGAGGATTGATCCAACAACTACTATCACTGAATCAACCTTTTGTTATCTGATAAATCGAAATATTAAACAAATAAAAAGCCTAATTCCTAATTAGCAAGCTACCCTAATCAGTTTCGGATCAAACCACCTTCATGCAATGAGAAGAAAAGCTGTATGTAAACACTAGCAGAATCGGTTCAGTAATTAAACCATTAAGTTATTCAATCGATGTGGAATTCAGCCATGGTTTGGGGAAACCCTAATGGTATGAGCAGCCACTCTCGAGCACACCCACTCTATCTATGGGTGACAATTCCTATATCTCTATCAAGAATTTAATCCCCATAAATGCATTAAGAACAAGGAATTCGAAGGGCATCAATTCAGGTATGAACGAATACCAAACGAACCATGCATATTATCTCTAAGATGCATTAGATCCGTTTTCTTGATCAGATTATTTGATTACCTAAACTTTTTCTCAACCAATTCAAGCAATCCAAGAAATAAGAACAATTCGGCAAAGATTATTCTAGCAATTAAAAACCCTAATCAAGAAAGTCCAAGAATGAATCCAATCAATTGAATAATAGCAAGAAAGAAAGATTCAATAACAAAAACCCATTAAACCCTAGCTGAATCTAGGTTACCAAATATGCAGAACCAAAGAAGAAGACAACCTATGATCCTTGCATCAATCTTCGATCTCCTTGATGTGATTCTTCTTCAATTCGCATTCAACAGCCTCCTTCCTTCTCTAGTACTTCTCTTCTTCAATTTGCTTTCACGGGTTCGGACCCTAATCTCTTCTTTTTTCTTTTCTTTATACTCTCCCCTTCAGCCTTCTCTCTCTTCTCTAAAAGCAGCCACCATTTTGGGTCTCCCTAGGGCTGCGAATTGGGCTGCAGTTGTGCCTCCCTCTTTGGTGGGCCGAAATGCTTCTCTTGGAGGGTTTTGGCTGGGCTCTCTCCTTGGTGTCCCCCATAGGGTTTCAAATTGGGTTTTTCTTCTTTATGGGCCGAAGTGATCTCGTTTTGATTCTCAGCTGGGTCTTTCTTCTAGATGGGCCGAAATGCTTCCCTATTCGCCCTTCAGAATGTCTTTATGCTATCTTCACCCTAAGCTGTCTCAAACTCTTGATTTCCTGAAATTATTCTCAATTAGGGTGAAAATCATTGAAAATTCATCATCAAAACCATGTATTCAACAGTAAAAATGATGTGTAGCGTGCGCACACATCAAACACCCCCACACTTAAGCTTTTACTTGTCCTCAAGCAAACACATTACCCATAAACTGATCATCCCCCAGATTATTTTCACCTATCGAGTGAATTTTTGGATGAGAATGCGCTTAGTGATCAGAAATCTTGCATAAGCACTCTGATTCATCCCCATGATTGGCCACTC
Organism: Nelumbo lutea; assembly: GCA_022828595.1. Classification (NCBI taxonomy): domain Eukaryota; kingdom Viridiplantae; phylum Streptophyta; class Magnoliopsida; order Proteales; family Nelumbonaceae; genus Nelumbo; species Nelumbo lutea. Next base: position 63,477,449 of record JAKGHH010000007.1, on the reverse strand, counting down.
TTACCACATACATAAGAGCCAAGGAAGGGGAAACATGAGGTTCTTCATGCTCCAGCACTTAATTCCATTCACTGTATATAGCAGTTCCTTCACCGCCATAACTAACCATCACCTCGAGCTTGGTCTCAAATCCTGTCAATGCACTAAATTGAATGTTCAACCATATTTTTTTGTCCCTTTGATCCTTAGCCATCACCAAATTCTTTTCTTTTCTTTCCCATTTTTTTTGGTGTGAGTGCATTTTATGCTCCATCTCACACTGGTCATAGGCTTGAGGCAAATAACAATACTCATATTCCAAGTTGGTAGTTTTACTATTGAACTCGGAATAGTGGAGTTGGGACTGAACTCATATCACAAACCGCTAGTTTTACTATTCAGCTCATGACAACGGAGTCGTTTGGACTTTGTCCCTTTTTCTTCTTCTCTTTTTTTTCTTTTTGCAATTTTTGAAATTCATGCATGAACAGTTCATGAAGTGCACTAATGGCTCGAGTGTTCATTAAGATTTCAATCAAGAGCCCTATACTCATGAGTAAAATTAGTGTTGGTCATGATGTCTTATTCAGCTTCCTTAACCTCATGTATTGTGATCAATTAGATAATTCACAGGAATGAATTCTAGCACTTACAGTGATTTCCTTTAGTTCACCGTATTCCCTCTTGAAGTTCACCTTATAGACAACAATAAATATAAGGGGAATTCTAGTTTATTCGACCTATCGATGCATGTATGTATTGGGGTGATTGAGGTGCAGAACTATCATGAACATTTCCCTCAATGTTCATAGAGTTTGAAGATGAATTCAAAAATGAGGGCAGTGGGACTTTAAGCAATAAAAGGGGTTTAGAGAACTTCCCTGAAGAGCGTGCTTTATTCTGAATTGGCTTTTCCATTTGGCCCTTCTGGCTGCTAAGAATCAAAAGAAACTAGGAAGGAGGAGAGAATGATACACTAGGGGTGATCAACAATCTACGATATTCAAGTCATAGAAAAAAAATGCAAATGATACTATAAAAAAGAATAACAGAAAAACAACTAAAAATAAGAACTACTTATCAGCATTAGGTTGCCTCCCAATAAGCGTTTGTTTTTTGTCTAAAGCTCGATAGTCTAGTGGCATCAATGAACATCTAGGTACATAGTTGATGGGGCAGGTAATGTCCCATCCACTATATATGGCTTTAGGTGCTGACCATTGACCTTGAATGTGCCTTGTGTCGGGTGTGTTACCTCTACAGCTCCATGAGGGAAAACTTGTGAGATGGTGAAGGGTCCAGACCACCTCGATTTCAGCTTGCCTGGGAACAACCGGAGGCGTGAATTATACAATAGCACTTGCTGTCCCACCTGAAAGTCACGCCTTAATACATTCTTGTCATGCCATCGTTTGGTTCTTTCCTTGTAGAGCTTGGCATTCTCATAAGCTGCAAGTCAGAATTCATCCATCTCATCAACTGCATTCGTCTCTGTGCTCCTGTTGCCTGCAAATCAAAATTTAATAACTTCAGGGCCCAATATGCCTTATGCTCAAGTTCAACAGGTAAATGACATGATTTTCCAAAGACCAACCTATATGGGGACATGCCGATGGGTGTTTTATATGCAGTCCTATATGCCCACAATGCATCATTTAGCTTGATTCACCAGTCCTTCCTAGAGGAGTCTACTGTCTTCTCCAAAATTCTTTTGAGTTCACTTATAGCTAATTCGACTTGGCCACTGGTTTGGAGGTGATATGGGGTTGCTAATTTATGCATGACACCATATTTTCGCATCAACCGCTCAAATTGGGTGTTGCAGAAATGAGTTCCCCTATCACTAATTATGGCACGAGGTGTGCCGAATCGAGTGAATAGTTTTTTGAGGAAGTGGACTACTCTCCTAGAGTCATTTGTGGGTAAATCCATGGCTGCCACCCAATTGGACACATAGTCAACAACAAATAGGATGTATTTGTTCCCAAAAGAATTTGGGAATGGTCCCATGAAGTCTATACCCCATACATAAAAAATTTCACAGATTAATATATTAGTAAGAGGCATTTCATTCTGTTGAGAGATATTACTTGTCCTTTGGCACTGGTCACATGTGGACACATACCTGTGAGCATCATTGAACAAGGTTGGCCAATAGAAACCTGATTGCAATACCTTGGCTGCAGTGCAGTTGGCTCCGAAGTGGCCTCCCGCTTCTCGATCATGGCAATAGCGGAGCACCGACTCCATCTCCTCATTGGGAAACACCTCCTAATGATCTGATCTGCACAAAGTTTATACAAAAAGGGGTCCTCCCACAAATAGTGTTTCACATCATAAGAGAATTTCTTCCTCTGTTGATATGAAAGATTAGGAGGGAGAACGTTTCCAGCAAGATAATTGGCAAAATCAGCATACCAATGGGATGTATCTACCTGAATAGAATAGAGCTGCTCATTCGGAAACTCATCTCGAAGGGTGCTAGTTATCTTCCCTTCCAAATCTGCATTTTCTAACCGGGAAAGATGATCAGCAGCTAGGTTCTCGGTACCCTTCTTGTCACAGATCTCAACATCAAACTCTGGCAGCAGCAGAATCCACCTTATCAACCTTGGTTTGGCATCATTCTTTGCGAGTAGGTGTCTTAATGCTGGTTGATTTATATACACAACAACCTTGGACAAGATTAGATATGAACGAAACTTATCAAAAGAAAAAATTACCGCTAGTAGTTCCTTTTCTATTGTGGTGTAATTCTGTAGAGCTCCATTCAAGTTCCTGCTAGCATAGTAAATCGGCTGAAAATGTTAGTTCATTCTTTGTCGTAAAACAACCCCCACTGCTGAATCACTCGCATCACACATCAGCTCGAAAGGAAGAGTCCAATCCGGTGCTATTATGATCGAGGCATTAATTAGCTTGTCCTTTAGGATGTTGAACACTTGTAGGCATTCCTTTGTGAAATCGAAGGGCACATCTTTCTGAAGCAAATTGGACAACGACTTAGCTATCTTGGAGAAATCTTTGATGAACCGACTGTAGAATCCTACATGTCCCAAGAAGCTTCTCATAGACTGGATGGATGTTGGTGGTGGCAACTTCTCAATTGTCTCCACCTTGGCTCTGTCAACCTCAATCCCTCTCTGTGAAACCTTACGTTCAAGCACAATGCCTTCTTGAACCATGAAATGACATTTCTCCCAGTTCAGCACTAGATGATTTTCCTTGCACCGCTTGAGTACCTTCTCCAAGTTATTTAAACATGCATTGAAGGAAGAGCCAAAGACTAAAAAATTATCCATGAAGATCTCCATAAACTTCTCAACCATATCAGAAAATATAGCCATCATGCACCTCTGAAAAGTTGCTGGAGCATTACATAACCCGAATGGCATCCTCCTGTAGGCAAAGGTACCATAGGGATATGTGAAGGTGGTCTTCTCCTGATCTTCCGGTGAAATCGGAATCTGATTATATCCTGAGTACCCATCTAAGAAGCAATAGAACTTGTGTCTGGCTAGGCTCTCTAGCATTTGATTGATGAGGGGTAGAGGGAAGTGGTCCTTGCATGTGGCTTCATTTAGTTTTCTGTAATCTATGCACACTCACCACCCGGTAACCGTCCTAGTCGGTATGAATTCATTCTTCACATTCGGTACCACGGTCATGCCACCTTTCTTCGGCACTACTTGCACGGGGCTCACCCATGAGCTGTTGGAGATCGGATAAATCATACCAGCATCTAATAGCTTGATGACTTCTACCTTCACCACATCCTTCATGTTTGGGTTCAGGCATCTTTGGGGCTGAACTGAGGGCTTGCTTCCATCTTCCATCAGAATTTTGTGAGTGCATATGGATGGGTTGATGCCTTTGATGTCTGCTATCTACCAAGTCAGAGCTGTTTTATGTTCTCTTAACACCCGTAATAGTTTTTCTTTCTGCAGAGGGGACAAGGCTGCTGATATGATCACTAGTAGGGCTAAAGGTGCTTCCAAGAAAGCATACTCCAGATGCGGTGGGAGTTGCTTCAGCTCAAGGGTGGGTGGCTCTTCGATTGAAGGCTTGCTTTTTGGCATCGAGGGTCTGTCCAAGCTCTCCAACTTGATGAACCCCTTCCCTTGAAACTGCGGATTGGCATTCAGGTATGCTACCATGCTTTGAATCTCTTCATTTTCTCCCATTACGGCTTCTCCATTTTGTATGCATAGCTCAAGGGGATCGGCCGACCTGTTCACCTGAAAACAGCCATCAATAGCATAATCAATGACATCTATCATATAACATGAATCATCACTAGAGGGTGCATGTTTCATAGCATCAGACATTTTAAAATTACTTCCTCATCTTGAATCCTAAGGCTGAGTTGGCCTTGTTGAACATCTATCATTGCCTTTCCTGTAGCTAGGAAAGGTCGCCCTAGGATAAGTGGGACATCAACGTCCTCTTGCATGTCTAACACTATGAAATCCACGAGAAAAATGAATTTATCAACTTTTACAAGTACATCTTCTATGATTCCCCTATGATGCTTGATGGACCTATCAGCTAATTGCAATGCAACTCTAGTGGTCTAGGGTTCACCCAACCCTAATTTCTTAAAAACTGAATAAGGCATCAGATTCATACTAGCTCCTAGATCACACAATGCCTTATTAATTTTCAAACTACCTATAATTCAAGGAATAGTGAAACTCCCTGGATCTTTTAGTTTTTGAGGCAACTTGTTGAGAAGGATTGCTGAACATTCTTCATATAGTGCAACTGTAGCCACGTCTCCTAGTTTCCTTTTGTTTGCCAATATCTCCTTTAGGAACTTTGCATAGTGTGGCATCTGGGATAAAGCATCTGCAAAAGGAATGTTAATACGTAAACTCTTAAAAATTTCAAGAAACTTACCGAATTCCTTTTCTAATTTGTGTTGCTTTAGCCTATTCGGAAATGGTACTTGCGGCTGTTGACTTTTCTCTTTCTTTTGAATCAGATTGCTCTTCCTCCTTCTTTTCGGTTTCTAGGGTTGCACTCACCTTGCTTTCTTCTCCACTTCTTATAGCTCCTTGCCACTCCTCAAGGTAATGGCTTGCACCTGCTCTCTTGGATTAACTTCGGTATTGCTAGGTAAAGTGCCTTGAACTCTAGAAGATATCATCTGTGCCAGTTGCCCCACTTGAGTTTCCAAGTTCTTGATCGATGCCTCTTGGTTCTGAAATCTCGTTTCAGCACATGCTATGAACTTGGTCATCAGCTCCTCCAGATTAGATTTCTTTTCTGGCTGATTGAAATTTTGGGGAAAGGGTTTCACCGCATTTTGATTTTGCCAAGACAAATTGAGGTGATTCCTGAAGGGATGAGAGATCCATCGTATGGACACCCAAAGAATGCAGAATAAGGGGGCGAATTTCATAAATTTTTCTCTCCCTTCAACTGGGAATCGCATTCCCTATTTAGAAAATCATATTTTCAAGGATCATTCATGAACCATAAACTAAACCAGATCTGAACCAAAAGAAATAGGAAAGGATTATACCTGATACGGAGAAGCAGTATCCCCCAAAGAAGGTGTTTACGCCAAGGAAGGATCCAAAAACTGCTCCCACTAAAAATGGCGCAGTGTAGGATGGAGCAGAATCAGCAATGTTCTACTCCAAGAACTATGTCCTTCGCAAGAAACATCAAGATGGCACGTGAGAATAGCTTCCTATCAATTCTTCCTCCAAGAACTGATGTCAAGATCGAATCTTGACTTCTCCCACAACTGGAATCAAACTGGCAAACAAGGCGGCAAGAACATGGAGGCGGCAAGAAAGAATTCTGCAGGGTTGCTTAATTCTTTCTTCTATAATTTCAGCTCTGAAGAGGATTTGATTACATGTGTCTTCTAAAGGCTGTCACCCCCTTCTTCTTTTGTTAACCTAAATGATCAGCTCCTAATCCAATTAGGAGCTGCTTATCCAAATCATATTTGGATCAGCCCTCTCTTTAGGTGATAAGGATAAACCCTTATCTTATCTGCAGATTAGATTAAGTTTCTCCTAATCTCATTAGGAGGTTTCTAGATCTGAATCACATTCAAATCTGGACTCTTTGAGTGGATAGGGTCAAGACCCTATCCTACCTACTAATCCATCTCAGAATTCGCCCCATAATTAACTAATTAAATAGCCCAGTTCGAAATGGGCTTTAGGCCCATTAAGCTTATGTGCTCACTTAACCTTCCTAACTGCTGCCCAGTTGGGCTTCCTTGTATGGCGTGTGACCCAAACATTGATCTACACATCAGCCACATGGGTTCGGCCCAGCCTTTGTTACAAGGCCTCGCCGAATACACTGTTATGGACAGTGCACCCCCTGAAACCCATCAAATGGGCTCTATGGGCCCAACACTTACCCTAAGTGGTCCCTGGGCCAAGCCACCTTGTAACACCCAGGGACTGTGGGCAGATGCAAGATTAGCCCATCAGGTATTATCCTCAATGGTCTTACACTTAACCTCTCAGCCCATCAGGTATTATCCTCAATGGTCCTACACTTTCTCTTTGCCTTCATTTTCTTGCCCGATTTGCCAGTTTCAACAAGCATAGCAATGGGCTCATCCTTTTTAATCAATTCTTCGGCCCTCTACAACATATTGCTGAGTTCCTGCAAGCTGACGTTCAGCTTGTTCATGTTGTAGTTCATGATGAATGGATTAAAGGATGGAGGTAGAGAGTTGAGAATAGAATCAATCTGTTTTACCAGATCCAACCTGGATCCAAGAGCCTCCAGTTCGTTGATATAACCCATCATCCAGAGACAATGGTCGTGAACTTGTTGGCCCTTGGACATCTACGCATCATGAACTATTTCAAGATCTTCTGCCGAGTAGAACGATTCTGCTCTTTGTACATTGTCTTCAGGCTGTCCAATACGTCCTTAGCAAGTTCGATCTGATCGAACTGCCTCTGAATTGGATTGTCTAAAGAGGCAATGATATCATAGCGGGCAAGGGAGTTTTCTCCTCCCATTCTTGGTATTCTCTTCTTCGGGCCTCGAAAGCCCTATCTCCCAAAAGATCCGGGGCAGGATTCTTGGCTACCTTGTCCAATTTCTCAGAGGTTAAAACCAACATAAGGTTCTTGTACTAGTCGGCATAGTTTGGGCCCTTCAACTTGTTGTCATCAAGCAATTTTGCAAATGATCCGTTTGCCCATTTTCTGATAAAAGAGCTAACATCAGTGCATGATGGAGCAGAATCCCCAATGAAGGTGTTCACGCCCAAGGAAGGATCCAAAGACTACACCCACTAAAGATGGCATAGTGTAGGATGGAGCAGAATCAGCAGTGTTCTTCTCCAAGAACTTTGTCCTTCGCAAGAAACAACAGGATGACACGTGAGCACAACTTCCTATCAATTCTTTCTCAAAGAACTGATGACAAGATCGAATCCTGACTTTCTCCCACAACTGGAGATCGAACTGCCAAACAGGGCGGCAAGAACAGGGAGGCAGCAAGAAAGAATTCTGCAGGGTTGCTTAATTCTTTCTTCTGTTGTGATTTCAGCTCTAAAGAGGATCTGATTATGTGTCTTCTCAAGGCTGCCACCCCCTCTTATTTTGTTAACCTCAAAGATCAGCTTCCTAATCCAATTTGGAGCTACTTATCCAAATCATATTTGGATCAGCCCTCTCTCTTTAGCTGATAAGGATAAACCCTTATCTTTCTGTAGATTGGATTAGCTTTCTCCTAATCTCATTAGGTGGTTTCTAGATCTGAATCACATTCAGATCTGGACTCTCTAAGTGGATAGGGTCAAGTCCCTATCCTATCTACTAATCCATCTCAGAATTCACCCCCACAATTAACTAATTAAATAACCCAGTTCAAAATGGGCTTTAGGCCCATTAAGCTTATGTACTCACTTAACCTTCCTAACTGCTGCCCAATTGGGCTTCATTGTATGGTGTGGGACCCAAGCACTGATCTACAAGGCCTGGCCGAATACACTGTTATGGACAGTGCACCCCCTGAAACCCATCAAATAGGCTCTATGGGCCCATCACTTACCCTAAGTGGTCCCTGGGCCAAGCCCCTTGTAACACTCAGGGACTGTGGGTAGATGCAAGATTAGCCCATCAGGTATTATCCTCAATGGTCTTACACTTAACCTCTCAGTCCATAATGATCATACACTGCCCGACAAGAGAGGGTCTCTCCCTCGGCTGCAAGGAACAGTGTTGCACTCTCTGCTTATATGGATCCCGGGAATTAAAACCTTCTTGCAAACATTTTGGAAACCATAATATATATACTTTTATATCTCATATAAAATATATTTTGCAAAACAAATCTCAACGATTGAAATCGATTGCCGATAGTCTTGGTTTCCATCAGTGAGAGTGCATCCCCGATCATTACCTTTGTCCGACAAAGGGGCTGATCCTGTCACTATGATCACCCACTCAGATGAATTCTCAGACTGTCCCAACATACCCAGGTTTTGACCCCCGCTAAGGATCTCACTGATTGGTACATCAAAGACAGCCCAATTTGACACCTAGTGCAGTATCATAATCGAGTCTAGGGGTCGGGTGTAACTTTCCAGTTTTGCCCATCAATCTCCAAGGTCCAGGGCAATACTGAAAATCTGGTCCAGTTCAAAGATTCAATTAATCCCACACTGTATGTGCCTAGGGTCTCACCCTGGTAGCTGAGACAAGTCACCCCAACCGACTTGGTGGCACCACAGTGTCAGCCTTGTTGGGATAGGTCTCCCCCAGACCGATCCACTGGCTGGGAACATTCTAAACTAACACGAGTCTCATTAAGTGTCCAGTTTAAGGGTATTACACAGAAACATACCAAGGGAAGATGAATCAAATATGTACTTTTACTCATTTACAATAAACTCATAGTGTACATCATTCTGATTGAAGCTAAGGGCATACAAAACTGTCTAACAATTCCTCCATCCGGGGATAAATGCACGAGGGTACTGATTGCCTTGCTGCCTTTGCAAATTACCAACAAAATCTACCTGCTCGGGTGACTGCATGAACTGATTTCCGACTTGACATTCAGTGCTGATTTGACCTCCCCATACCATTCACAAACTACGGTTTGAACATGCATGGCTGCCAACTGCATTTCATCTATCTTCTTGCTGAGGGCAGCGATTTGTGCGGATAGTGTTGTATAGGTGTCTACATTATGAAGTCCGGGCTGTCTCCTTACTTGGGCTCTCTCGGAATGCCATTGATAGTTGTTTGCAGCCATCTCCTCAATGAGTGCAATGGGCAACTTCCGGGGTCTTGTTATTAATGGATCCCCCAGCTGCAACATCCATAACAGTTTTATTTTCTTTGGTCAACCCCTTATAAAATGTCTGAACTTGCAGCCATACAGGAAGTCCATGATGAGGGACCTTCCTTAGTAATTCTTTGTAACGCTCCCGTAACTCATACAATGACTCTTCGTCCTGCTGGAAGAAGGTGGTGATATCATTCCTCATCTTTGCATTCTTGGACGGAGGGAAATATTTGGATAGAAAACAACTGGCCATCTCCTCCCAAGTAGCAATTGATCCAGCTGGTGGAGAGTTCAGCCAGGTCTTAGCCTTGTCCTTCAATGAGAATGGAAACAATCTGAGCCTCACCGCATCATCACTAACCCCATTGTGCTTGAATGTGTCACATATTTCCAAGAAATTGGCAATATGAATGTTCGGATCTTCATGAGCCAAGCCGCAGAATTGAACTGTATTCTGAATCATTTGAATGATTGCTGGTTTGATTTCAAAGTTGTTGGCAGCTAATGCTAGTCTCACAATGCTCGAGTATGCCCCGGTGAGGGTTGGTTTGGCATAATCCATCATTGTCCTTTGTTCGGCCATCTCTGCACTTTCAGATCTCCCTTGCTTAGAAGCTCTAAGGTGGTGACGGAGAGTTCGTTCAATCTCGAGATCATAGGTGATGCTCTCCTTTTCACTTCTGCGTGTCATAAACTGTACAAGTCAAAGTCATAAAGGGGCTAATACAGAAATATCATAAACATAATGTACAAAATTAGATTAACAATGACAGATGGTTTCTAATATTGTTGTGATAATCCCCGACAACAGCGCCAAAAACTTGATGCATAAAGATTACACTAGCAAGTGCACTAGCTGATCAAGTAATATAATGATGAGTAGAGTATCATTCCCACGGGGATTGATCCAACAACTACTAGTACTGAATCAGCCTTTTGTTATCTAAGAAACTGAAATATTAAACAAAGAAAAACCCTAACTCCTAATTAGCAAGCTTCTCTAAGTAGTTTCGGATCAGACCACCTTAATGCAATGAGAAGAAAAACTGTATGTAAACATTAGCAGAATCGGTTCAGCAATTAAACCATTAAGTTATTCAATTAATGTGGAATTCAGCCATGGTTTGGCCAAACCCTAATGGTATGAGCAGCCACTCTCGATAGGGATTAAATTCGAAGAGAATTCGAAGGGAATCAATTCAGGTACGAATGAACACCAAATGAACCATGCATATTATCTCTAAGATGCATTAGATCCATTTTCTTGATCAGTTGATGTGATTACCTAAACTCTTTCTCAAGCAATTCAAGAAATCCAAGAAATAAGAACAATTTGGCCAAGATTATTCTATCAATTGAAAACCCTAAACAAGAAATCCCAAGAATGAATCCAAACAAACGAATAACATAAATGAATTAATTAAATAATTGAATCAGCACCCAACATGGTACGAATAGTAGCAAGAAAGAAAGATTCAATAACAAAAACCCATTAAACCTTAGCTGAATCTAGGTTACCAAATGCGCAGAACCACAGAAGAAGACAACCTATGATCCTTGCATCAATCTTCGATCTCCTTGATATGATTCTTCTTCAATTCGTTTTCAGCAGCCTCCTTCCTTCTCTAACACTTCTCTTCTTTTATTTGCTTTCATGGGTTCCAACCCTAATTTCTTCTATTTTTATTTTCTTTTATACTCTCCCCTTCAGCCTTCTCTCTCTTCTCTAAAGGCAGCCGCCTTTTTGGGGTCTCCCTAGGGCTGCGAATTGGGCTGCAGTTGTGCCTCCCTCTTTGGTGGGCCGAAATGCTTCTCTTGAAGGGTTTCAACTGGGCTCTCTCCTTGGTGTCCCCATAGGGTTTCAAATTGGGCTTTGCTTCTTTATGGGCCGAAGTGCTCTCATTTTGATTCTCAGCTGGGTCTTTCTTCTAGATGGGCCAAAATGCTTCCCTATTCGCCCTATCAGCATGTCTTTATGCTACCTTCACCCTAAGTTGTACCAAACTCTTGATTTCCTGAAATCATTCTCAATTAGGGTAAAAAATCATGAAAATCATCATCAAAACCATGTATAAAACAATAAAAATGATGTGTAGCCTGCGCACACATCAATAGGTCTTTATACGCCATCCTCTTCCTTGACAAGGATCATGCTAACCACCTCGTCACCAGCTGAGAGGTATAGCAGCAATTGATCCCTAAGGCTTATCTTAATTAGTAGGGCAACGAGCTCAGATATTGCTTCAACTACTAGAAGGTTTGCTCTTACTCTTCAATCCACTAGAAGTCTCTCTTTCTTGAGCACCTTAAAGATGGGATACTGGTTTGAGGACTTGGACATAAACCTGTTAAGTATGATGATCTAACTTGTGAAGTGTTGCACGTCCTTGTGGGTTTAAGGAGAAGGCAAGTCTAGGACGGCTTGAAACTTTTTTGGGTTAGCCTGTATTCCCCCTTTGAGTCACCATGAATCCCATGAATTTTCCTGAGCTAACACCGAAGGCACACTTGGTCAGATTTAGCTTTATTCGATAATAGCAGAGTAAGTTAGAGACTTCCTCGAGGTTGGCCAAATGCAACTCGACCTTTAAGATTTTCATCAATATTTCATTGACATAGGCTTCCACATTTTTGACTGAGTTGATCCTTGAAGATTCAGTTCACTAACCTATGATAGGTAGCATCGGCATTTTTCAGGCCAAAGGGAATGACTTTTTAGTAGAACCCTCGATTAGTGATGAAGGTAGTCCTCTCTTGATTGTCAAAGTGTAACCCGGATTTGATTATAGCTTGAAAAGGCATCCATGAAGCTGAGCAGATCATGACCCAAGGTGGCATCGACAAGTTGGTTGATCCTCGATTGAGGGAAGTTATCCTTAGAGAAGGCATTGTTACGGTCAGTGAAGTCGATGCAGATCCTCCATTTCCATTGGTCTTCTTCACTATCACCCCATTTGGTAACTAATTTGGGTATGTCACCTCTTTGATGAAGTTTGCAGCAGGAAGTTTGTTGACCTCATCATTTATTATCTACCACCACTTTGGGGTGAAGCTTCTCTTCTTCTACCCTAGAGGTCAATAGTATAGATCAATGTTGAGCTGATGGGCTATGACTTGAGGGTCAATCCCTGACATATCTATTGCATACCAAGCAAAGATATCGGTGTTAGCCTTCAACACTTGCACAATGTTGTTCTAGAGTCTGTCTTCAAGTAGGGAGGTCACTTGGATGGTTTTTTTCCAAATTATCGTCAAACTGAGGTACTTGAGTCAAACCCTCAATAGGCTCACTACATTGACCCCAAAGCTTATCTCGGAGGTCTAAGCTATTGGCAAGAGCTTCATAGGAGGTGGATTTCTCCTTTAATGCTACTACATAGCACTACCAAGCAGTGCTCTAGTCTCCTCGGGACAGGCTAGTGTCGCGATCAGTGAGGAACTTCATTGCAAAGTGGTATGTCGATATTGAAGCGCATAAAGCATTCAATGTCAGCAAGGATGACTTTTTAGGGTGACTTGACATTCACTACCAAGAAATCCATTATCAAGATGTCCTTGTGTAGCTCGTCCCCCATCATTAGCAATAGGGTGATTTTCCCCTTTGGTGTTAGTGCATTACAAGAAAACTTAAGTAAGGGGTGCTATTGGCTACAATCTATCATGTTTGATCTTCATCTTTTGAAAAAAGCCTCATTAAAAATGATGTTAGCTGTACTGCCAATGTCTATGAAAAGTTGATGCACCTCATAGTTAGCGATTTTGAGCTCCGTAAAGCTCATGGCCGGCTCAAAGAAATGGAGTCGCCACCCATATTTTAAAGGAAATGGACCCTCATTTTTAGATTCATAAATCGATTTACTTGCTTTGATAGTGACTCCATTCTTTGCTAGGAAAGGCACCTAATTGAGAGATTTTTGGATCCTAAGGATTAGGAGAGGGAGGGTGTTAGTTACCCCTCTCCCAAGCTGCTGTAGTAGCACAATACGAGAGTTGTCTAGGCTCTACTTCACACAAAAAACAATAGAAATAGTTGTTGGAGTTCTTGAAATCTGGAGTAACATGCTCTCTACTTTTCTTAAGACTGATTTTGAGGGTGATGCTATCGGGTCTTAGGTACTGACTTTCTAAGACCCTCGCCTCTCTGCCTCTATTCTTAGTCTTGAAAAAGTTGAGAACAATGGTTCTCTGAGGTTTCGGAATTTTTAAACAACCTAGAAAAGACAAACTCAAGCTAGAAATGTGGTGAGAGGAAGGATTACCTCTCGTATATTTCCTTGTTATTGAGATTCCTACATCTGAGCTAAACGAAGATTGAGCTTGAATGAGCTTGGGAGCTTTTATATAGTTGAAAGTTTGGATATGTTGTTCCAGTTTTAGATCTAAAACATGGTGAGTGGATTCAAAATTTCAGGTTCAAATGTTTAGGGGTTTTCTTGTGAATAGGGCATTTATAGGAGTTGGGAATGCTCCTTTGGCTCTTTTTTTTTGTCTTTCCACTCTCCAGATCCCCACTCCTCCTTGAGCTTGAGTTGGATTCGTATTTATAGAGAAGATAAGGGGGTAGAGTTTTGAAATTCATCCATTCAAAGGACCTAGGACTTGAAAACAACATTTTTACAAGAATGGGTAAAGATTTTTCAAGGAAACTGGTGACTAATCAAGCTTTATTCTTTAGTGAAAGGTTTTTTTTTTTCGATTTGGGGTGGTTTTTATGGTTTTTGTGCATCCAATGGGAGCTTGGGTGTGCCTGTCATGGCAGTCTCGTATTTGGGGCTATTTGTGGTAGAAAATGTAAATTTAATGAACTTTTAAAAGTGGCTTTGCCTTTTCCCAGTTTTAAGTGGGGGTATCTTTGGGTTTTTGGGTTTTTTGGGTTTATTAGGCTCAATGACACTTGTCCAAGTGTTCGAATAGGTTAGGAATGGGTCTAACATTAGTTATCACACTTTTGAGGTTTCAAATTGGGACAAATGAGGTGACGATTCAATCTAGCGCGTTAAAATGGTGTTTTCCTAGTTTAACAGTCATATGGGCAAATCAGGTTATGAAATTTTATGTGTTAGGGTTTTTGGGTCTCTATAAACAATGATGAGGTCTAATTGTTCAAACGAAGTTGGGAAGATGGATGAAAAGCTCTAATCCATAAGATTTGCTGAAATAGGATTTTTGCTTGATGAAGGGTCAAACGGGGGAGTTTTGGGATGAAATTTGGTGGGTAAGAATTTTTGAACGTCCTGAATCTGATGGAGGCAATGAACCCTTGATCAGAAGTATAGATTGATGAATTTAGTTTGGGTCTAGGTTTTAGCCAATGGTTAATCAATTAATGAAAAGGCTTCAAATGGAATCTCACTTTTTTTAATGGTCAAATGGAAGAGTTTGGTCATGAAATTTAACGTGCTGGGTTTTTTTTGGGTTTCTAAATATAGTGGTGAGGTATGATCAGTCAAATAAAGTTGGGATGATGGATGATATGCTCTACTCGATGAGATTTGCTGAAATAGGAGCTAAGCTTGATTGTGAGTCAAATATGGTTGTTTTAGAATGAAATTTGGCAGATAGGCACAGATTAAGGTGAGTTAAGTGGACGGTTCTGATCTAGAAAAGAAAAGGTTAATCTAGGTTTTCTAAATCTAGTTGTGTAGGGTTGTCAAAATGAAATCTTAACACTTTTGAGATTGGTCGTTGTAGACTTGCAATGGAATTCGCTTGTTAATTTTATCTTAGTGATCTTGAGGCGATGGATGTGTGGGATCAAGGCCGTCAGGAACTTGGCATGATGAACAGTGGATGTGTAACTAATTTATAGTTTCCTAAGATATTCAATTGGACGTTGATATTGATCTTAAGGTTTTCACTTGTCCCGTGGATTGCGTCAAAAGAGGGAATTTTGGCTTTGAAAAGTTTCAATTTGGTTTGGTTTGTGTTTCCAAGTTTTGAGGTCTAAAAGGAGGGTATGAAGAGGTAGGGTAAAGGGACTGGGCAAAAATTGGGTGCTGACAGCGATGTTCACCAATATCATGAGCGCGTCATCGTGAGGCATTTGAATCCCTTTCAAGTCATCCTTGGTAAATGTGATTGGGGCGTCCATCTTGCTCTTCTTTAGGGATCAATCTTCTACTTGATTCATCCAAGCATAAGCCTTTCAAGTTGAGGAACTCTCCCCCCTCGATGACATTCCCTCAGAGGTAACTACTATAACTCCGGCAAGAGGGAGATCTCGATCACCAATCATGTCTGTGCAGCTTGTGTTTTATTGTAAGGTGCTTGGTTGTTTGCGACATACTCATTGAGCTAACCTCACCGGATGAGGTCTTCATTGTGGTTATGGTGGTCCCTTCATTACTTCATCTCATGGTCATGGTCTTTATGGAATTCATAGTACTTGTAGCTAGTCCTCTTGCTGCCCTGGGATTTCAATCTCTACAACCACCTGATGAAACGCCAACCACGAATCTGCATTAGGATCTTGGCCCATGGTGTGTTGAGGGGGTGAAGTTTTTGAAGGTTGAAAGGGGCTCCTTAGCTTGCGATATTTGCAACAGTCCAACCTTGTCCTATCATGGTTGGAGTGATGATCGACACTCTCTTTGAATTTGAGATTGTTTCATCCTTACTCGGCCTCCCGCTGGTGCGTTTGTGCATCCTTGGTTATGTCTCAAAGCACTATCTTATCAAGGGAGAAGCTGAAGAAAGAGGCTCATAGGCCATGCATCAGGGCATTCATGGCCACAGATTGATCCAAATTTTGAATATGGATGGACTTAGTGTCAAACCTCGCCAAGAATTCTTTGAGGGACTCATCGTTCTGCTACCTCAATTGCATGAGATTGGTGATTATTTTCCAATGATGTCACCAGTTGATGAATCGTGTTGGGGAGGTCATCATCCAACTCAAGGTGGCAAGCTACCAAGGAGGCAGTGCGGAGTACCACTGCCAAGATGCTCCCTTCAAGGTGGAGATGAGCGCCTTGCACATCAATGCATCCAAGGCCCCAAGTAGGAGAATAGTAGCCTTGGACCTCTCTAATTGATCCATGGTTTTAAAACCAAACCAGTTAGGGGTCCGGTTACTGGTTCGAACGGTTAGACCATTTGAACCAAATGCTTGACCCGTTGATGTGGTTCATTGTGACACTAGCAAGTGCACTAGCCGTTCAAGTAGTAAAGTAGTGAATAAAGTATCGTTCCCACGAGGATTTAGGAAACAATTTCCAATACTAAATTGGGCACTTCTAATCTGATCAACAATAAATCAAAGCTTTATTCAAAAGCTAAAAAAAATCCTAAACTAAAATCGATCTAAATTATTGGCTCAATTTCCTTCAGTTCAGCTTAGAAGAGTAAGCAATTAATGTCAATTTTAGAATTCAGCAATAAATCAAATTGAACAATTCCAATAGATCATGATTGAGCCTTGGTTTGGTATAACCCCAAGGTCATGAACAGCCTCTCTCAAGCGCATGTTCATCTTATGCATGAGTGACGGTTCTTCTATCTCTACCAAGAATCTAGTCCCCATGCATGCATTTTTTCAAACACTTCTAAGGCATCAATTCAAATCAAAATTGATCACCAACTGAATTGTGGAAGTTATCTCTAACCTTGCATGCAATTCAGTTCTTGAATATTGTATCTGAATTCCTAGAGTCTTTTTCAAGCACTCTAAGAATTCCAAGCTTAGATCGATTCGGCCAATCTGAAAAATTGTAGATCTGAATTTTCTTTCAAGCAATTCAGATATGAGAAATCAGATCTGAATTTTGAAAGTTTAATTGGATGAATTGATCTACAATTAACCCTTATTCAAGAAACTTCAAGAACAATTCACATCCATTCGAATGAATAAAAAAGAAATTGATTGCTGATATGAAATTTTACAAACTTAATTACATCAAGAAAGAATGGAATAGGGAGAAAGAAAAGAAAATTACACAAAGGAAGCTGAATTCGAATCAAAGGAAAATGAAACTAGAATGGAATTATTACAATAGATCCCCCAATTTCAAACTCACCTTCTCTTCTTGCTAGCTTCACTTGAACTCCTTCAGCCTTTCTTCTTCTCTTCCTTGCGCCTAGCCCTCTTCTCTTCTCTTCTCTTCAAGGTATTCAAACCTCTAAGAGTGAGAGAGCCTTCCTCTCAAGCAATTGAACACCTCTCCCCCCTCCTAGAGGCCTCCTTATATAGTTTTTCAAGGGGGCTCTTGCCCCTTCTTGAAGCCTCTAGAATGGGGTGTATTACACCCCTTTCTTGAACTTTCTAGAGCTCTCTTGAAAGCCTCCTAAGGGCTGCTATTCCAGATGTACTTAGGCTTTTTCTTAGCACATGATAGATATGTTTTGAACTGCTCTTTTGGGTTGAGAATGGGCCTTCTTTGCAGGGCCGAATTCTACTCTTAGCTAGGCTTTCTTTTCTTGTGTTTTCTCAATGAATCCACTTGCTCTTCTTGGGTCGAAGTGCTCTCTTTTGCTTTCACAACTGGGTTGGGCTGAATTTGGTCTTTTTAAACCTTATTTCCTTGCCTTTTTCCTTCATTTTCTTGGATTAATTACCATTGAAACTTATTCTTAGCATTAAGCAAAATTAAGGCAAAAATTAATAAAATTGGCATAAAAATCCAAGCTAAAGTTCTAAAAAATTAGAGATAAATTGTAGGTTCATCAAATGCCCCCACACTTAAGCTTTTGCTTGTCCTCAAGCAAAGACATCAGCCATAAACTGAACATTCCCCCCTTATATTCTCACCATTTACCGGGTGAATGTTTAGGATAGAAATGCTTTAAGTAGTCAGGGAACTTTTGTAAGTGTTCAACTCTTATTCTTGTAAATTACCATTTAACACATGTATAAGATCCAAGGAAAGGAGAATATGAATTTCTTCAAAGTCCAGCCTTCACTTCCAATCAATATATAAATCAGCTCCTTAATTGTCAAAGTTAATAATCTAATTGCACTAAGTTTCACATCTGTAACTATATCTTAATGAGAGTTCAACTTTAGTATGCCCCTTTGAACCTCAGTTGTCGCCATAATTACTTATTTCTAGGGGTGAGTGCATTTTATACTCTATCTCACCCTTTTCTTCTTCTTTTAGTGTGAGTGCATTTTATGCTCCATCTCACACTCTTTTTTTTTTTTTTGGTGTGAGTGCATTTTATGCTCCATCTCACACTAGTCACATGCTTGAGGTAGGTAAACAAGACTCATGTTCTGAGCTGCTAGTTTTACTATTCAGCTCAAAATAACGGAGTCAATTTGGGCTTTTGTCCTTCTTTGCAATTATTGAACCTCAAGAATCAGCACTTCAAATGTGCACTAGCTCTTTTGACCATTAACCATGAAATCAAGGACTTCCATACACATGAAGATAGTTAGGGCTAGTCATGCTGAAAAGCATATTCAACTCCCTTTTTCTCATGCATATATCAAATTGGGTCATTCACAAGAATAAAAACTTAACAAGTACACCAATTTCCCTCAACTCATTGAATTCCTTCTTAAAAATCATCAAATAAATAGTAATGAACTTGAGGGGTTATGTCATTGCCTGCATATGTGGGTTGGGGTGAATGAGGTGCATGGTTTCAGCCCCCATATCCTAGCCTCGGGCTCACTCCCTCACACTTAAGATGAACATTGTCCTCAATGTTCCTAGTGATAGGGAGTAACAATAAAACCAACAAGAGCAATACCAAGTAAAGAGAAGGGTGTATAGAGGATTCCCTGAAGATTGTTTTCAAATTTTGCAATGGTTCTATCTAACAACAGAAACTTTCAAAGCCAAGAAGTTTGAATTCCATCTAACAAAAAAAATATTCAAAAACAAGATCAAAAGCCAATATAAATATCTCTTGGAATCTGGTATGCAAGTGATAAACAAGTGATTTACAAGATTGAAACTAGCCTAGAAGTCTAAGAGTTCTTGAAATCAGCACACTACCAAAGTTATTTGATTTTTTTTTGTTGTGTGCTCAGATCTGCATTAGAATTTCAGCAATGTAAGTGAATGTATGCAGATATGATCCACACTAATAAATTTGTAAACTAGAAAGTCATAGCTCCATTACTGAAACTAAACCAACATTCAAGTGTGAAGTAGATGTTCAATGGAAAAGAGAGGTAGCTAAATCAGCAATGGAGTTTATTACACACTATTTTAAACTTAAATGAACATAAGTAAACAAATCTAAAATCTATTGTAAATAGATCTACAATCATTGCTGAATTTATGATCTTTAGGCTACTCTTCAGGTTCTAACCATAAAAAAAAATCAGATCGAAAAACTTAACTTTTGAGAACAGTCACTTACAAAAATTCCAAACCTAATATCAATAAGTAGGTCTAAAATCTGTTGCAGTTAGGTCTGAAATAAGTTTGATCCCAAGAGCTTAAGACTTCTCTTTCAAGTCCCAACTTAAATGTCTTGTATGCCTCAATTGATTGCAGAGACCTGAAATCAGATCTGCAAACTTACCTACTGAGAACATCCACTTTTGGATCTGAGTTCAGATATGAAATTACAATAGCCAATGATACTGAAATCAGTGGTCATTGTGAATTTTTATAGTAGCTAAAATCAAATACATAGTTATTTATTCAATCATATACAATAACTACTTGATGCTAGGACAGTGGATCTAAAAAAAAATGTTGCACTCAAGGATATATCAATTAGGTCTGGGATCAGATCTGATTTGAATTAGGGCTGAATCAGATCTGATCTGAAAAATATATTAAGAGGACCTAAAATAAACTGAAACAAGTCCTAAGTTAGGCTTGGTTTAAGGATTTTAAGCCCTACAATTAAAGACCAAACCTGTATAACTCATGCATATCAAACAATTGCTAAGACCCGAAATCAGGTTTGCAATGTTTGGCATTGTTAACTACTATAATTCAGATAGAACAAAACTCAGTCCGTAGATATTTCAGATCAGAACTCATATCAGACTACCTGCATTTCAGGTCTGCAACTTTATTAGAAATCTGGCCATCAAAGACTTTAAATTTAGAAATGGACATCCAAGCCTGTGTGGCTCATATTAAATAATTGCACAAACCTGAAATCAGATCTGCAACTTTATACTGTAAGCAGCCTTGATTCAGATCTGAATGCTAGTACATTACAATAAAAAAAAAAGATGAAGCTCTTTTTGGACCTTTCAGGCCTCACAAACATCAGTCCTAAACCAATCCAAACATCAATCCACAGCCAATTCAGATTGGATGCTAGTGATTTAAAAGATAACAAAACATCAAGTTCACAGAAATTTCAGATCATGTACTTATACTACCTCAGATTCTCATGCACTTCAGATCTGATTTTACCATTCGTGGCTTATATTTTCATCAACGAGGCAAGTCTGATGCATCAAATTGTGAATTGGGTGTTGTTACTACATGAATTCACATCAGAATTGAGTGGGTTCAGGTCTGAGTTCAGATGAACTCAAATCTGAACCTAGCAGAATGCAGTCCTGCAACCGGCTGAACTCAAATCTGAACTTCAAATCTGAGTTTCAGATCTGAAAGCTCACATGCCATTCTTTCATTTTTTCTTTTTCTTTTCTTTTTCTATATATAGCAATGCAAACAAAATCTTTTTTGATGTGTGCAGGTCTGATTGATGAATGCATTTCTGATATGAACTCATTTTGAGATTTTAATTTTTTTTTTAGAACCAAAAGAAGAAGAGAAATTGATTTTACATAAGCTACATTAAAACTGAAACTAAGGATGGAACAATCAAGTATCAAGAGAAGAAACATGGCTCCATCAATACACTTATTGGAATGTATTATACATGGCTGCATACATCCACTCAGATCTGCTAAACTATAGGCTGCTATCACAGATGAATTCTTAAGGTATATTCAGAGGACCTAAAATGAGGTGTAACCAGTCCTGAGTCAGGTTTGGGTTCAGGTTTGTATGCTATGCAAGTGTATGGCTTCAAAATCTTGAAGAATTCTTATGACCTGAAATCAGGTCTTATATTGACCTATATATGCTGCTGCTATTGAAAGCAGTTCAGTTCACAATTAATCCATTGAATATCTTGGTTCAGACTTATAAATCCATACAAATGCCCGTAAGCCAAAATTATCTATAGCTTACAAGAATATGTAAGACAAAACATTCATTCCATACACTTTCGAATTCAGGTTTGTATTCTTGCTACCCTACATCCTGCTCTATTCTCAACAACAATTAAGATCCGTGTCAATTCAGATCTGAATTT
Source organism: Nelumbo lutea (assembly GCA_022828595.1). Lineage (NCBI taxonomy): Eukaryota > Viridiplantae > Streptophyta > Magnoliopsida > Proteales > Nelumbonaceae > Nelumbo > Nelumbo lutea. Next base: position 63,455,942 of record JAKGHH010000007.1, on the reverse strand, counting down.
CATCACCCATGGCTAACCAATTATTCTTGGGGGATAGCAGATGTATCCTAGGGTGAATTGGGGTGGTGATGACACCCAATTCAAACTTGTACCAGTTTAGGTCTGAGTTTAGATGAACTCAGATCTGAACTGAGCAGTTCTGCAACAGTAGTTGTATGCCCTTAGCTCCAATCAGAATGATGTACATTAGGACATTTATTGTAAGTGAATAAAGTACATATTTGATTTATGTTCTTGTGGAGTGTTTCTGTGTAATACCCTTAAACTGGACACTAATGAGACTCGTGTCAGTTTAGAATGTTCACAGCCATTGGATAAGTCTGGGGAGATTTATCCTGGCAAGGCTGACATTGGTGTGCTACCAAATGTTGTGGTGGCCTGTCTCAGCAACTAGGGTAAGATCCGAGGCACATGCAGTGTAGGTTTACTTGAAACCCTGAACTGGACCAGATTTCCAATATTGCCTGGACCTTAGAGATTGATGGGCAAAACTGGAAAGTTACACCTGACCCCTAGACTTGATTATGATACTGCACTAGGTGTTGGATTAGGTTGTCTTTGATGTACCAATCAGTGAGATCCTTAGAGGGAGTCAAAACCTGGGTATGTTGGCACAGTTTGTGAATTCATCTAAGTGGGTGAACGTAGTGACAGGATCAGCCCCTTTGTTGGACAAAGGTAATGATCGGGGATGCACTATCTCTGATGGAAACCAAGACCGCCGGCAGCTGATTTCAATCGTTGAGATTTGTTTTGCGAAATATATTTTATATACGGATATAAATATATATGTTATGGTTTCAAAATGTTTGCAAAAGGTTTTAATTCCTTGGATCCATGTGAGCAGAGAGTGCAACACTATTCCTTGCAGCCGAGGGGGAGGTCTTCTCTTGTCGGGTAGTGTTTGATCATTGCTGAGAGGTTAAGTGTAAGACCATTGAGGGTAGTACATGATGAGCTAATCTTGCATCTGCCCACAGTCCCTGGTTTTTATAAGGTGGCTTGGCCTAGGGACCACTTAGTGTAAGTGTTGGGCCCACAATCCATAACAGTGTATTCGGCCAGGCCTTGTCACAAAGGATGGGCTGAACCCATGTGGCTGATGTGTAAAGCAATGTTTGGGTTCCATGCCATACAAAAAAACCCAATTGGGCAGCAGTTTGGAAGCATACTGAGCACTAAGATTTCATGGGCCTAAAGCCCATTTCGAACTAGGCTGGTTTGATCAATCAAATGAAGGGGCGGATCTGAGATTAGATTAGCAGATAGGATAGGGTTTTATCCTATCCACTCAGAGAGTCCAAATCTGAATACAGGTTCAGATCTGAAAACCTCCTGATAAGATTAGGAGAGGGTTGATCTAATCTGCAGATAAGATAAGGGTCTATCCTTATCACTTAAGGGGAATTCAGATCCAAATATGATTTGGATCAGCAACTCCTAATGGGATTAGGAGCTGATCCCTTTAAGGTTATAAAAGGAGGAGGGGGCGGCAGCCTCTTGCATCATCACATTTCTCACTTTCAGAGCAAGAGATACAGAAGAGAGAACAAAACACCACTACGCAATTTTCTCCTTGCCACCTCCTTCCTAGTTCGATCTCCTCATTCAAGTAGGAACGATCAAGATTGGATCTTGACATCAGCCTTTGGAGAAAGGCTGATCTGAAGTTGTGCTCATATCCTCCAGCGAATTCTTGTGAAGGGTTCGGTTCGTTGGACGAACACTACTGATTCTGCTCCATCCTACACTGCACCATCTTCAGTGGGAGCAGTTTTTGGTTCCTTCCTTGGGTGTGAACACCTCCATTGGGAGATACTGTTTCTCTGTATCAGGTATATCCCTCTCCTGCTTCTGGTTTCAGATCTAGTTCAGTTTATGGTTCAAGATTGATCATTGAAAATAAAGATTTTCTAAAACAGGGAATGTGATTCCCAGATGAGGGGAGAGGAAATTTTTAAAATTTTGCCCAACCTACCTACAGGATTCGGTCATCCATATGATGGATCTCTCACCCCTTCAGTGGTATCAGAGCCATGGTTCAAGTCTTGAACTGAATTAAAGCAATCTGAACCTACGCAAATGGGCAGAAGGCGTTCTACCCGATTTGCACGGATTAGGGTTTTTTCTAGAAAATTATTTCCAAAATAAAGTGCGATTGATCTGAAGTTAAATTTTTATAAATATGTATTTTACTTAGAATTGCTCTTTATAATTTTCTTGATTTGTGGGTTGTTCGTACAAGTGGAGATCGAAATCTTTTTCTGGCTCGTGGTAATTTGCGATTTGTAGTTTCTTGATTTATTTAATAATTTTTTTTTATTTTTAGACTGAATGTATAGGATTCAATCTAATGTAATATTAATAGAAATTTTTGGTTTTCTATTTTATTATTCTTGGGTCAAAGATGGCGGCGCAGGAAGGAGATTTCGCAGATGGGAATATCGCTATCTATGATTTGCAGTTTGTGAACAGCCCTCTTTGACTGATTCTTGCTTTTCTTTGATTAGTATTTAATTTCAGATCATTTTCTTGGATTAAATCTTTAATTAAATATCAAACCCTAGACCCATTCGAACTAGATTGGTCCAAACTAGTTGGACCGAATCTAGGGTTTGATCAAGGCTGATGTCAGCCCTAATTTTCCACTGATGGGCCAAAGGATTGATAATTAATTAAGAATTTAATTTGGCCCAACCTGTAAGGCCTAGTTTTAAATTGTTAAAACTACTAAAAGCACACATTTGCAGGCAAGCTATATGGGGCGAATTGCTTAATCCTAATTCGGCCCATATACCTAGATAATATTAATTAATAATGTTATGGATTAAAATGGGCTTTAATTATGGGGTTTATAGATATTTAATTGATTGGACCAATTTATCCCTACATGTGATGTATGGATGTGTGATGTGCATCGTTCATGGGCCATAAGTACTTGGTCCATGCAGATTCGACAGTGGCTCTTGCGCATACCATGGTTGAATGCACATCATTGCCATGGTGTCCCTAAAGATCATTGGATAATCTCCTTTAGTGGTGGGCCCCACACCTCCTGAAGGGGATATGTGCAGAACCCTAGCCGAATAGGGCCCACCGAAATCTGGCTTTATGAAAGTCAATGGGAGCCACTCTAGTTTGACCTAAACTAAACTAGGGCATAATTCTTGTTCCCTCCAGTAATATGAGTGCATGTGATAGGGAGATTCATATGATGAACTCTCTAAAGGCCTTCCATCATTAGCATGAAGATGGGTCCTTCAGTAATGAGGAAACGCACCAGAAAATGGGCTATCCATTTGCTGTTGGATTTGTCTGAGTGTTTCATAAGATGATAGGGGCGTCATAGACCGATGTGGGAGGGGCTTCACTAGAAAATGGAAACTCTCTCACGGTACCTTAGCGTTCACTAATATGATGGGTAAGCACTCACTGGACAGAAAGGTTTAACCTAAAATGGCTATGAACCTTGTTTGATAGAGGCCAAAGGAAAAGCTCATATGATGAGTGGATATGATCATTCACAAAAAGGTGGTGGGGTTTTGCAGCTGAAATAGTTGGCTCCATGCACCCAATGTGGTTTCCCACATTTCCAGAGACAAGTCGTTGTCTCCGTTACTGAGATAGGAGGAAAATCTAAGAAATGAACAAATGGGAATGAAACATAGATTAAAAGCCATATCTATGTAATGAACATGAATCAAATTAGGTTGTGGATTGATGTTTGCTCTTTTATCAGAAAATGGCAAACAGACAATTTGCAAAGTTTCTTGACGAAAACAAGCTGAAGGGGCCAAACTATGCCGGCTAGTATCGTAACCTCATGCTGGTCTTGACCTCTGAGAAATTGGATAAGGTGGCCAAGAATCCTGCCCTGGATCGTCCGGGAGATAGGGCTTCTGAGTCCTAGAGAAGGGAATACGAAGAATGGGAAGAGAAAAACTCCCTTGCCCACTGCTATATCATTGTCTCGTTGGATAATCCAATACAGAGGCAGTTCGATCAGATCAAACTTGCCAAAGACATATTGGGCAGTCCCAAGACATTGTACGAAGAGCAGAACCATTCTACTCGATAGAAGGTCTTGAAACAGCTCATGACCCTGTAGATGTCCAAGGGCCAACAAGTTCACGACCATTGTTTTCGGATGATGGGTTATATTAACAAACTGGAGGCTCTTAGATCCGGGTTGGATCTAGTAACCCAGATATACGTCATTCTCAACTCTTTGACTCCATCCTTCAATCCATTCATCATGAACTACAACATGGATAAGCTGAATTTCAGCTTGTAGGAACTCAGCAATATGATGCAGAGGGCCGAAGAATTGATTAAGAAGGATGATCCCATTGCCATGCTTATTGAAGCAGGAAAATTGGGCAAGAAGAGGAGGGCAAAGAGAAAGCCCCAGAAGAAGGCCACCAAACCCAAAAAGCAGAGGAAAGACAAGTTATCGGATGCCTGTCACTTTTGCAAGCAGACCGGCCACTGGAAGAGGAATTGTCCTCAATACCTGGAATCCAAGAAAGGTAATTTCAAATCTCGTGTCATAGAAACCAATTTGTTAGTAGCTTTTGCATCCTAGTGTATTGACTCTAGGGTTTCAACTCATGCGTGTAACTCACTGCAGGGGTTCAAGGTAAGTAGAAGGCTAAGTGAAGTAGAAGTAGTGCTTTACTTGGAGACTTTTCAAGTGTTGCAGCTGCGGCCATAGGAAACGTAGAATTAAATTTTAGAGAAGGATCTATTGTACTTAAAGAAAGTCTTTTTGTACAGAATTTAAGAAGAAATTTGATTTCTGTCTCAAAACTATGTGTGGATGGATATTCTATCTTCTTTAGTAATACGATTAATATCAAAAGAAACAACAAATTCATCGCATATGGGGAACTGGGGAATGGTCTCTATGTTCTACATTCCTTTTTAGAAACTAACATAGATGAAACTACGTCAGCTGACATCCCCAAGAAAAGAATCAGTGATACAGTTAATCCCACATACTTGTGGCATAACCGACTTGGCCATATCGGTGTTGACTGTATCACAAGGCTGGTAAAGGATGGTCCTTTGGATTTTCTAACTGTAGAAGATGTTCCCACTTGTGAGCCTTGCCTTCAGGGTAAGATGATAAAACGGCCATTTAACGGTAAGCCTGAAAGATGTACAGGCACGCTTAACCTAATACATATTGATGTATGTGGTCCCCTGAGTGTTAGGACTCGTAACCAGCACATGTATTTTATTACATTCATCGATGATTATTTTCAATATGGTTACGTGTACCTAATGAGACTCAAGTCTGAATCCTTTGAAAATTTCAAAGATTTCAGACAAGAGGTCGAGAAACAGTTAAGGAGAGAAATTAAGGTTCCTTCAATCAGATCGATGAGGCAAATATCTCTCTAACGAATTCAGGGACTACTTGAAGGTCAACGGATAGTATCACAATTAGCTCCTCCTGCTACACCACAACTTAACGGTGTTTGTCAGAGAGGAGGGAATAAAACCTTATTGGATATGGTCCGATCACTTCTCGTACACTCAGAGTTAACCCACATCCTTTTGGGGTTATGCATTAAAGACTGCGATATACGTGCTGAATCGGGTTCCAACCAAAATCGGTTCCGAATACTCCATACAAACTTTGGATCGAAAAAAAACCAAGTGTTAGACACTTGAAGATTTGGGGTTATCCTACGCACGTTAAAAGAACGAGTGCGAACAAGTTGGAATCCAAGACCAGCCGTTGCCCTATTCTATGACCCAAGTGAGTAGAAGGTGTTCTGCAGCGAAATGCACAGTTCTTTGGAAAATGATTATATCCTAAACAACCATGGTCAGGAAATAGTTCTTAACAAGGAGAGCTCAGGGTCAGTGGGAGGTATTCCACAGGTTCCAGGTATTGACCAACCTAGAAGATCTACCCGGGTATCCAGGTCACTAGTCTGTTTTGGCTATGACCAGGATAGTTACCTGGTCGAAGCCATGACTAGTGAGGAGGATCCCATGACTTATGCGGAAGCTATGTTGGACATAGAATCCCTGAAATGGGTAGATGCCATGAGAGCTGAGATGGACTCAATGGAAACCAATGGAGTCTGGACTCTAGTAGATCCATCCCCCGGGGTAAAAGCAATTGGTTGCAAATAGATATATAAGAGGAAGAAGGGCCCCGATGGTAAGGTTGAGACCTACGAAGCTCGTCTTGTGGCGAAACGGTATACTCAAGAAAGAGGGCATCGATTATGAGGAAACCTTTTGCCCGTGGCCATGCTTAAAATCCATTCGGATCCTACTAGCTGTAGCACCATACCATGACTACGAGATTTGGCAAATGGATGTCAAAACTACGTTCCTAAAGTGGTGACGGGTTGTCGAAGCCCTCAAAATTAATTCTAGTCCCACCTTACTATAAACTTGTAGTAACAGTGGTACTAGGGTCGAATCCCACTGGGGAGCCAGTAATTAATTTCTTCAGCCGAATGTGCAATATAAAGAGTGGGAAAATAATTAAAATTCTAAAATATACAAGAGAGCAATATCAATTAACAAGAGTAATCAGTCTTACCGAATTCTGATTCAAGGGTTCGGACTTAGTCAATTGGTCATCGATCATAGGTAGACTCTGGTAGTCTTGCAATTCAGCATTTAACCTTAGATTTATTAGGATAGCCATAATAAACCTTGTGTTTTCCTAATTCGGCTGACCAAACCTAGCATTCGATCAACACTTATCACTACTTAACTGGGTATAGCGTTCCATATTAACTAGTGATAGCATTAAGCTTTGTGAAAATAGTTAAACCAAGATAACAACAATTGAGATAAGCTGCAATTATCAAATCTTGTTCCATCGATTCCCTTTAGGTTAAAACATGTCAATACATTGGTCAAAGGCTAGCACGAACAATTGACCTAGAAAGATATTTAACCTAATTGCTACTTGTACCACTATTACCTAACAATTACGGATCACCGAACCATGGATAGCAGTAGGAAAATCAAACATTAATTAATTTGTCAGATTAATTAACATTAACATTCAATGAAAATATGCAAAGAACCAATGAATAGTTTGAATTAAAAAGCAAGATCTTAAATCTAAATACAGAACCTCACAATGGCACATTCAAACCTCCCCCCTTGAACTAGAAAGAAAAGCTTAGCTGCTCATGATCTTCGAACTCTCCATGATCTGCTTCTCAGTGGCCGAACTGCTCTCTTGGTAGTTTGAGTGGCTTGATGATCTCTTGGTTCTTGGATTGAGTGATGCTAGAGCTGGTCGCCCCCCTCTTTATATGGCCAAAGGAGAGGGCTGTTTTCCAACTCCTAGGAGATTAACCTTAGCTAGAAAGTCCATGATCTGTTTTGAAACTAATCCTATCCTATCTCTTATCTAATGATATAATCTCAATCTTCTTATCTCTCTAGGATTACAATCAAAACTTTAGATCTGATAAGACTCTCTCTCTGGAGATTACATTTGAAATTGGGACTCTTGTCTCTTGAATTCGTGTTGGGCTGCTTGATAACTTGGGCTGCTTCAAGGTTCTTCTGCGAGTTGGGCTTCAGCTATGAAATGGGCCTGGCTACGAACTTGCTCCGACTTCGGGCCCAGTTTTGTACTCAACGAATCTGTCAAAACACAAAATGTAAAAGTTGTGGCATTCTTTCATATTTCTAATGACTCTTGAATTGTCCAAATCGGAGTCCGGAATTGAGAGTTATGCCCCAATTCCACTGATGGTTGCTGAAACTATGACAAATCACCCGATTTGCTATGTTTCCTTCCAATTGCCTTCTTTCTTGCCCTAAATCGAAATACAAGAGTAATGAGTCCATTTAAGTGCTAAAGTGATGTAAAAATATGAATATTAGGGGACAAAAATAGGTTCTTTTTAGTCTCATCAAATCCCCCCACACTTAAACTTTGCCCGTCCTCGGGCAAGGCAAAAACTCAAGCAAAACAAAAGAAACTAACTATTGAGTGTTCATCTCTTTTTTTTTTTATACACGAGGCCTGGTTCATTGCATGTTTTAGTCCAAACTTGGTAACCTTCCCTCTTTCATCTTTTTCTCCCTTTTTCTCGTCCAAGAGTGATCGCAAATCACGATTCCTCATGGTCCCAAGTTAAATCAATAGTCAAGGAAACAAGCCTTCCACCGGCTGAACCTTCTTGGACTGAACAAGTACCCGTTGCTTTAACAAACCATTTCAGCCAGATTCAATTATCTCTCTTTGTTTCTTAGGCCAAAACAAGGTGTGTTATTGCCATAAGCTTTCTAGGTATCACATTTCCACCACTTAGTATGAATTCCAAGGGTCTACAAATGAGAATGGGGTTGGGGTTCTAGGGTGAGTGCATTTTATGCTCCATCTCACCCTTGCTCTTCGTTTCTAGATGTGAGTGCATTTTTATGCTCACCATCTCACAATTAGTCACGAATTTTATTATTATTATTTTATTTTTATTTTATACTTTTGCACAAGAACGAATCACAAGGTATACTGTCTGATCCATGAACTACATTGATTATGGTCTCAATATGCCTAACATAGCAAGTTCTAGAATAATCAAACCATGTTTGATCAGATAATTATGTGAAAAATCAATCAAACCCTTATGCATTTTGCCTATTGATCGATTAAAATAATGAGGTACCATATGCAGCCAAGCGAGATTCAGTTAGTCATGATTGCATCCTATCCTATCTATTCAGCCTAGTGCACATGATTACTGATAAGTTGAAATCATTCAAGGATAAGCTTCTAGGGAGAAGAAATTTCAAAAGGTAAGGTTAAGAAGTGATGATCGAAGCATGCTAGAGTTATCGCAAATTTCCATCAGATTTCCTTAATCCCCCAACACTTAAGTTATACATTGTCCCCAATGTATGTGATTATGCATAAAGTAGAAGGATTTGGGGTACTTTCCTGCTCGCCTTGTTGGGGTCATGCTAAACACAAAAATCAAAACAAGAAAAAAAATAACAAAATTAACTAAACTTACAATGGGGTTGCCTCCCACAAGCGCAATTGGTTTAACGTCGTTATGCTCGACGTCCTCTGACTTCTTTAACCTGTATGAATTTACGAGGAATGAATCCAACGAAAGTCAAATGTCTACGGTTATGGGTAGACGACAATTTGCCATTCTCCTCATGGAGACAACTTTAAGTCAATCTGATGCCCATTCACCTAATATGAAAACAGCTTCACTTCTTGTATTTTGACGGGACTTCTTGTATCTCCATACTGCACCACAAGGCAAATCACATCTTAAAGTTCACATATAAAAAATGGGGGCGCATCCACCTTGGCAGGAAACCGACCGGAAAGGGATATTCCTGACCCCCATCATAAAGAGGAGAATTTAATTAGGAAGGCAAAATCCTAGGCATAAGTGATGTAAAAGTTCTGAGAGGAGAGAACCGGAAGAGAGAGAAAGGAAGGGGAAGAAGCCGAGGAAGAGCGAGAGAAGTTTTTGAAAAGAAAGAACAAGAGAGCCAAACCCAAAGAACGCAACTTACCCGGCATGAGTTGGAGGTCGTGAGGAAGGAAATTTCGTACCAATAAAACATTCTTGTTCCAATTTTAAATTGTTTTCTTGCAAGAAAGTTATAAATTATCATGGAATTGTTCGACAGTATTTGAGTCTTCGTGCATCTTTGAAATAGATGTCTTGAATTCTTTATTGAGTAATGCCTCGTTAGGACCTCAAACTCTTCCGTTTAGTATTACGGGGGTGTGCACATAATATGGAGCTTCATTTCCTTTTCCGGCTTCTGTCTGGTACCATATTCATATTGCACAAACTGGATTTGCAAACTGGATTATCGCCATTGACTGTGGGACCCAATAGGCCCTATGTTCAATTATATGACCGGCAAAAGTGGGAGCAGATTTTCCAAAGATCAAACGTTAAATACAGAGATTAAATAAGAGAGGGACATCCAACTTTTCTGGTTTGTCCGCCCTCTCTTGTAAGCCAATGTTCGCATAATGCCCAGAGCAACAATCATCATAGACATAAGCTCCAATCCTTACACACTATAATCCTGGATAATCAACAAATCTTTTCCTAAGATGGACATTTACCTCTCTATTGGAATATTTCAGCAATAATATAGATAACCCTCCGTTAGTTTGGGGGTGATAAAAAGCCCATCGCAACGGTTTGGCGAATGCGGGGATGATGCACCGCCATAACCTTCTCAACAAGAAGCTTCTGACCGGCTCTATTGCATTTTGATGAAGTGTTTCAAGTACGGAGCCTTGATTCGCTTATCGATGGCTCGAGGAATGCCCAAACCTACTTCTCGAATGATGTTTGAGCATGCCACTTTGATTGATTTAAAAACCGGTTATATTCTGGTTACAACGACACTTAGGGGAATCATCAGTCCTTAGGTGGCTTTTTGCTTCCTTACCCATTTTGTAGACATTATAATCGACTGCCCAAATAGGCAAGTATTATAAGGAAAAACCACAAAGAGAAGGGTCCCATGAAATCAATACCCCAAACATCAAATATTTTAC